>CM042752.1:2779625-2802125 GCA_022496165.2 Catalaphyllia jardinei
GCTAAGCCTGTAACTTGCACATAGTAATTGGCTTAGTGCAGAGTAGCTTTGTGTGGCGATATTAGTAAGCGTTGTAAATGCACTAATACCTTTAAACGAAATGATTTAAGTCAGATAACTTTATAGTAGTATATATATAGGAGAAAAAGTATTCCTTTCAGTTTTCCTTCACAAAGACATATCTAGTTTATAGAATACAGCGTACCCTGGTTGTCAGAGGGTTTTTTCCCGCGAAGCCACGATCCCGGCAGGATCTCGATCGCGGCTTCGCCGCTCACAATCGCAGCTTCGCTACGAAAAAGAAACCTCTGGCACCCAGGTTAAATACGGCTTTGCGAGAAAGCACGAGTCATATGTTGTAACTTACAAGTGAAAAGTAACTTTAGCATTATTAGTAAGCATTTAAAATGTACCAACAAAATGATGAGCCAGATAACTTAACAGAGCAAGCTCAGTTTCACTGTAGAATAAATGTATTCATTTAAGTTTTCCTTAGATTGATACAACTATAAAGAATACAGATTTACTTGTATTTTATAGCTCACTGATGGACTGTAAATCAGGGGTGATATGAGAATTATTGCACTACATAACATTAGCTGTAAGCCAGTTATAAGTACACGAGCTTTACTCGTACTTTTTTATAGCTTACTCATGGACTGTAAACCATCAAGGGTGATATAAGAATTATTGTACTACATAACATTAGCTGTAAGATTAAGCATGCCAGTTATAAGTACCTGCTTAGTTTATACTCCAAACACACTCCATTAACCCCATACTGACTGACCAATGTGCGTGTCACAAACATATTCTGGATAGAAAGACCCCTCCCTGCCCTTCCCTGGCAGAAATGAGTTACCTTCCGGGTACAAGCCTACCCAGGACCCCTTTAAGGTGTGTAAACCCAGGCTTTATATCTGGCATTTTACGATGCAACTAGCAGATTATGTTACCAGTTTGGTGTTATTTTATTGTAGAATCATATATTTGGAGAATTTCCATGTATATGTGATAGGTGGTAGTTTGTATAATAATGAAATGTTCGGTCGTTTGATTTTGTTTCAGTATTTTCTAAAAAAACAAATCATAATCACACATTTTGACAGAAAAATGTAGTGTCATGATATGTGGGTAATACATGTGCCCATGTTAAGCAGTTTAGGGCTGTACGGACTAAAAATGTGTGCTAATAGCTATTTTTAAACAACTATTCACCGAAGTGGAGGTGGTCAGCGGTGGACATCCACCTCTAGCCACCGACACTGAGGTAAATAGTTGTTTTAGTTTAAAATAAAAAACAGTGAGACAGTGAGATAATGCACTCCTCAAAAAGTTGATTTGGATGATTTCTTCACTTGTCACGGATGCAAACCGGGACTCCATTTTTTTCTCGCGTTGCTCGGAGGTAAATAGCAAAGGATATTCGGAGTTTGACTAGCCAATCAGCGTGCACCTTCGATCAACGCTATCCACTGTTTTAGTATATACGATGTTTATTCCAGACTTTTCGGAATCTTCCGAACCGCTTCTAGCTTCGCTAGGGAACTTAAGCAAACCACGACGGCAACGGCAACGGGAAAATCGCCAAACAAAAGGTTTAATGAGCAGAACAATAGCTGTGCACGTGCGTTATAAATCTTTGTACATTTCGTTGCCGTTCTCTGCCAAACAACAACGTGAAATAACAACGTTTTGCGTATTTGGAGAACCTAGACCTCAACGGCAAATATTTTGGATTTCCTTATGGAATTGATCGCTGGCATTACATATTTAGTTTGAGCAGGTTTTGAGACAGATTTGCGCTCCGAACGGGTTTAGTTACTTACGAAATTCGAGAGTAAAATTTAAATCCATTATTTCCTAGGCGTCGTCCCTTGCGTCGCCGTCATCAGTGCTTAAGTTCGCTAATTGTGGGACAGGGCACGAAGTCAGGAACTCGCTCAGTATCCTTCATATTCGTTAAACTTCGGGAAAATGAAACATATTTCCGAACATCTTCGGAAGTACTAATGCGAAGATCGAATTGGGCACTCTGTCCGAAGGAGGATATCGATAGAAATCCGACTAGCACTCATAGGTGATGAATGTCATCGAAAGCCCGACTGACTAATTCGGCAAAACGAGCACTGTCGATCAATAATATCTTCGGGAGGGCAAATCGACCACTTTGTAAGCAGAACAAAATCGAAAAGCCGACTAACTGAGAAAATCGAGCAGTAAATACGCAGCCGGTGTCGATGGATTAAGAACATCTTTGGAAATCCCACTAATTGCCCAATTCACGAGTACTGTTGGGGGAGAATATATACCTGCCAACTTTTTCTGAGAGATAAGCGTAGGATTTTTTTATCCTGGGAGTGCTAGGATTTTTTCCAAAGATTCCCGAAGAAGTCCGAAGTCTTCCGAAGACGTCTGAAGTCTGCCGAAGGCGAAGTTATCGAGAAAACGCTTATCCACAAGGACCGACGTTAGTTGATAACATCAGCGCTTTAGTTCGCTCCCAGTGCTTTTCACTTCAAAAATCAGAGATCGCGAGGAAGGTATTGTCATTTATTCATTTTACACATGGTTTTCGTTCCTTACGTGGGTCTAAGTTAACATATTTTTGGGAATTGTGTCAAGCAAGACGGCAACAACTCACATTTTTCAATCAAGCGTGAGAAATTGGCCCGCAAGCGTGAGCCGGCGTGAGATCGAAGTTTTCAACCCGCAGGGGTGAGACTCACGCCTAAGGCGTTAGAGTTGGCAGGTATAAGAATATCTTCGGAAACCCGAATAACGCGGCAAACTTGATCGAGTTCTGTCGTTGACCAACATCTTCGGAACTCCGACAGCAAATCCTATACATATCGAAAACAATACTACGTATTACGCAGTTTAGTTGTGAAAGCCTTCTCATTGTCGTATGAGTTCAAATCCACAACTCAGGTAGAGGCTATATCACAGGAAAACGTTTGCGACCGCCATGTTCTTATGTCACGCTATTGTCGTCATTGCTCCGGACTAGTTACCAGGTTTCGGCGGGTCAAAAAAACATGAGGAGGAAATATCGAAACAAGCATTCTCGTCCCCAGAGCCCACGATCCTTCTGACCTGTGTCAGGGATCAAGAGCTGTGGTTTGACCCGATTTTCTGAGTATGCGCAGAGTATACATTCGGTTCGCATTCTCAACCAATCAGATTTTCTAGATTTGACGGGAAGTCCGTGAATCACGGACTTCCGGTGTTGGGCCAAACCAGAGCTCTCGATCCCTGCCACAGGTCAGAAGGATCGTGGGCACTGGGGACGAGAATGCTAAACAGGTCGAAGTTTTAAAATCATGTTTATTTCACAGCAGACTTCTTATAAAGATATATCATTGTGCAATAAACCTACATAGCTCTTACATGGCATTGAATTTCTCTTTGTTAAAACCCAGCAAAAATTTGTTGTTACAAATAGATGAGCCGTTGTATAGAAATGCGTTACTAGGTTTCTTGTCTTTTTTCAGTGACAGGAGGAATGCTATGAACGAGTCGAAAATATATGGTTGACAAAAATATTGTAAAAATAATGATGTTTACCATGATCGCTTTTTCTCTTCTGTGGGTATATCTCATATTCTCTTGGTACTCTGTATCTGATGAATCGAAAAACTTGTATATTGATAGGAAAAAGTCTTATGTAATTTAGTTGTATAATCACTGTGTCTTAGCCCTTGATTTCCTGTTACAGTTCTTCTAATAACGATTCCGTGGGAGCTGTCTTACTCCGGCTCTCTTCGGAGCTGTGGCGATTTTTGAGATTTTTCCGTTTTTCACAGATCTCAGTGAAGTTATTTTCATCCCTGAGGACATCAAAAAGAGTTCTTCTCGCTTGACCTGAAAAAAGGAAAATAACCAATTGAACTCTATATCTAACTGAATTATATCATAAATTTGTATTTTCAGAGCATTTTTAATTATTTAGCTCGAAGATATTAGTTTTATAGCTACTCTCAAATTCGAGTTTAAATAAAGTTTATGCATCAGTATCAGAGACGACGAGATCTCGCTCATGAAATCCTCAAACGCGGCACAAAAATGTCATACATTATAATACAAGCTAGTGCTGGCGATCGAAAATTGAGATCTATTTTGTACCTGATCTACGCCGTAACTCACGGCAACTTCCTTTCTTTACCTAATACATTTGATCCGATTTTCATACGTCGTGTTTTTCACGACGCTCTATCGTCAACCGTAAATATACACTAAAAAAACCTTTTAAAAGTTCGGGAGTTTGTGAATGATGTCAAACATAGTGGTAGTTGTCTTGGGTCCTTCGTAGACGTTTTGTTTTTGCCCTCATTTGTTTTGCATAGAACTGGAGAGCCTTAGTACTCTTTAGCAAAATGCTAAGGCATATTTTATGAAGAGAGAGTGGTGTGTAAAGTTTTACTAGTCATATACAAAGGGTATTTTAGAGTGCTAAATCACTCTCAGGAATGTACATACCTGTTCCTGTTGGAGAACTGGCTGTAGGACTTGTTGGAGCTGTACAGGGAAGATAAATATACACATTATTCAGGGTAAATATAGATAAAAATAAAGCGTTATCTGCACGTATCTTTCTGATCCTAGAGTCCTTCGAATAAAACTGGCCTTGTACGCGTTGAGTCTGGGCACCAGTTTAGCTGGTTTAAGCTTCGTCCCCAGGGCTTTACCTTTGGACCCCTTCGAAATTCTAGGGAAAAGCCCCGGGAATTAAGTTGACCCAGGAACGGCGGAGGCGGGGACGCTTAGGGGCCTTAAAGCCCCCCCTCCCCTCCCCCCCGACGCAATTTCAAGCAAAACTCAGCCATCCCAGTTCAGGTACTAGAATCTCAGTCATCAGTTCAATATCTTCGCCGACTTCTAGGCTGTCAATTAAAATTTCGGCCCTTTTTCATAACTATCAGTATATTTTGTAAATCTCGTCATTTCTCAGTGTACATTTAAAATTTAAATTATTCTCTCAAAGGATATGTAAGAAGAAGCGTTGCGTGACAGCCAAATTCCATCGTAGCTGGCGCCAAAAACAGTGATTATAAGTGAGTGCACCAGCAGTGAAATAAATAGAAAGTTATAGGACAGGTTATAGTCAGAAGGTATCAGAATTTCGCAGTTTTTATTTAACCTAGTGAGGCCAAATCTCACCAGATGATGATCGTTTGTTCATCCGTTTGTAAAGCATAGACACATACGTCATGACACTCAATTCGTCAACAACTTTCATCGATACCAGGTCCTGCGCATCCAACAGGGCGGGAACCTTAAGCCTTTCCTCGGCGATTTTGAAAGCCTAAATTAAAAAAGCAAACAAACAAACAAACTCACTTTCTTTAGTTATTCAGTTGGGTTCAAGTAGCTAAATCTGTTGGTTTTCACAGGGTTAGACGAGTGTACTACCGTTATCTCTAAGATGTCATCACAGCCGATGAAAATGGCCTTAAAGCTGAATTTCAGTAAACAGATGATAACCTACATTTTAAAACATTGTCATGATGAGAATAAATTAAAATTGCGAACTTGGGAGAGAGTATATTTCAAGTATTTCGACTAGTACCCCGAGAGAATGAAAAGAGTCAGAGAGTTAATTCTCCATAAGAACCAAAGAAGAAAAAAACGTTTTATTTAAGTGTAAAACCATGCAGCCTGGGAGAAACCCATACTAATAAGGGACACATATTAATACAAAAAATACAATAGCAAATTAAAACTGATAGTTCTCGACAAGTTCTTTCGCGGATAATGTTAACGGAGGGTCGTACGGGAGAGGGTGGGGGACGGTTCACGAACGGTAAAAATAGAGGATCGCGGTTTACGGATGTAAAAATTTCGTTTTCCCGCCTCACAAAAATAGGCAAGTAAGATACTCCTTTTAATAATCAGTTCTTACATTAGAAAGAGTGTCTGAAGAAAGCAAAATCTTGCAAGGCTAAGTCAAGACTCCATATTGCAAATCGCATACCTAAGTCACTCTCGATTGATGGCTGTAACCATTCGGAGGACTCGCGTCTCAAAATCAAAATCACGAAGAATAATTTCCTAACTTCACGTTCCACAGAAAATAACAACAGCTAATCGCGTATCATGAGAATACCCCTGCAGGACGCTCTTAACAAGCAACGCGTGGTTACCCTGCTACCGCTTGGTCACCCTGCTACCGCCCCCTGGGGCGAGCGAGGAGAGACCCGATCTCTCCGCGCTCGCCCCAGGGGGTGGTAAGATGAGAGACCCTGGGAACGAGGTCGAATGTTGGGTGTTGTTCGCTCAAGTTGGAAAATAGTCAAATTTTTCATGCAACATTTGTGGAAGTCGCATGATGTTGTACTCATTTGGACAGGATTGTGCAACATGTTGCGCCAGGGCATGCGCACTAGTTTGATTTGCAACACCCAAGGTCTTCAAAAAGCGCTTTCTCTGCCCACGTGAGTAGACTGAATTTGCATCAAAGTATCGGTTACCTTTCTGAGATTTCTGAAGGCGGCAGTTATCTAAAAATAATTCGGGGGTTGACATGGAACTTTGAAAACAAGAAGAGTAAATGAACTCTCTTCTGGAACGGACTGGAAATCATGTTTAAGACCAGTTGTGACTACACAAATCAACTCACCAATTCATTGTTTTTCAAAGTGTCCTCCTTGGACAGGTCATCAAACTTACTGTAAAGATAAAGAAAAGATATGGAACAACAACAACAACAACAACATAACAACAATAACAATAACAACAACAATAACAACCGAGCAGCAATCTTTGAAGCAATGGTTGTGGCTTGCTTTTATTGTTTTTCCCCTCGTAAATTTCATACTGGTCAACATGATACCGCTGATATGTACGATACTGCAAAGTTCCCGGTTCTTCTCCACTGTGTAGACCGCCATATATAGGGGGTAAGTGGCATAATTTGAGACGCTAGAAGGCTTTGTGAATATCGTGTATTCATTCTGTACGATATTTTGACTTAAAAATCGTATAATACTGAAATTAACCTAGGGGCAATAGACTACAAGCATTAACATTCTTACTTTGTTCCAAACATTCTCGGTACAAATGGAAAAGTTTAATTTTGCAACTTTTGTTGGAGACAGATAGCACGAAACGTGACGAAACGGGATAAAAATCCATTTCCGTGCGCTTCTCGATCGCCCTCAATCAGAAGCTTTTAATTTATTCTCAGATAGTGGGTGGCTTTAATTCAGAGCTGTATAGATCATCTCAGTACACGCCATAAAAAAAAAAAAACAGGGCAATGATTTGATAACATTTTCGCTGACATCAAATACAATTAACAACTGACGTCAGACCAAACACTTGTCTACGCAATTGGATAAAACATCGGTTTTGTTTTCTTCTATTTTAGTTCCTTAATTGATCTGGCTCCGATTCAACAGGTCAGCTTAGTGTTCTTACCACGTAGCAAAATCAGTCAAGACTTCTCCACGACAAAAAATAAAATAATTGTAGCTACGCTACTAAGTGACTATTTCTCAGTTATGAAATGCTCTAGTTTCGAGTGCTGATTTTTCCTTTACAAGGCCTCAAGCACCACCAAAATTCATTAAACAGCCCGACCAAAAAAGCCTGTTACTGAGTTCCTGTTTAAGCCTGACCTCGTTAACTTTTGAGGTTTGATTTGTTTCCTTATCTGTCCAAGAACATTACAGCGAATTTAAGTTTAAATCTTTTCGCTATCGGCATTCATCTTTCTTAGGCAGGGAAATGAAGACAAAAAAGAACAAAACTTTGCTGAAATGCAGAGTCATTTGAAAACACAAAACACATTAATATCTTACGTGTTACCGATACATAAATATTATTTTCGGGGTCTTTTCCATTAGGCTTATCGTGATATGATTAAAAGGATGATAAAGTTCCATTACTGACAAATCGTTTTATCCTACCATGCACTGAAAGTTTTTGTGTTTGTCCTTATTGAAGCACATTTATTGTTTCGCCCACAGAAAACAAAAAACACTCCAACATCCGGCTTTGTTGAACGTCGCGTTTCGCTTCGTGACTTCTGAAGACCAATATTTTATTACAAACACGTATCGGTCCATGCTTCAATGCTTCAATTTTCTGTTCTGCTATTCTCAGTAGTTTCTCAGAGTTTCGCAATAGAAAATAAAAGTAGGTGTATTGGCCCGTGTATTGCATTTCAGTAAAATGAGTACCAATTTCTCTAAAATTTTCGGTAACTAAAATTTGTTTTCAATTAAAGAACTCATACGAGTTAATTTTGGTACCCCCACGTTATGACGGAGTGGCCACGACGAAATTTAAGGTCACGACAAACAAATCAATGTTGCAGTATCATAAATATGACCGTGTGAAATGTCGCAATATTGTTTTCAGGGAAGTGAGCGAAGATTTCTTTAACCTGTGTTGAAAAACCTTGTTACCAGGGTTCCAATCTTTGTTTAGCTAGATTTCGTTCAATTCGCGGTTTATCAACAGCTACTTTGACTTCATAACAGGTTAAACCCTCCTTCAAATACTTACAGGAGTTCAGGACTGAATCGGTGCAGGAGTGCGCAAAATGCGAGCCCGTCCCTCCAAGAGGATGTCAGATCACAGACATTCACGTCTTTATAGCCCTCTGTTTGCTGTTTACACCATTCTAAGAGCGCTTCTTTCCCCTTCAAACTCCTTTGTCTTGCTAACTGCTTTGTAGACATCACGCTAACGGTCTTTAACTCGCACCTTTCACGGTATTACGAAGATAATCCGAGGTTAAATTTGTTACGTCGAGTGTTGCCTCTGCTTTGTGGACTGAGGTCGCACTGGACTAGTCTCCTCATGCAAATGTACCCGATGACGGACGTTCGTCATAAACAGCCTGGTTTCCTTTACATCGCAAAAATGCGCTTAGAGAATGAAATATGCGGTCGCCAGCTTGGTCTCCTGCGGTTCAAGTAAACTTAACGGAACACGCGTTTCAAAATAATTTATAGTTCACCGGAAGGTCAGAAATTATTAAAAGTCGTTCATCTTTAACAGAAATAATATACACACTGCGGTTACAAACATGATAAAACAAAGCTGAAATGGGCGCCGAAGAATAAGAGTATTTACGATTCGTTCATCTTTATCAATATCAGTCAATGACCAATGACAATGGCAGACTTTTGAAAATACCGCTTCCATTTGTTTATGGACAGGGTAAAGAAAAATATAAATAGACGAATAAATCCACTCTTTTTTTATAAGAATATTGTCACTTTCCGTCCAAGGCTAAATACTCTCATTTCTCCGTCCCCCCCCCCCCCCCTCCCTATTTTAGGCTGAAAATGCTCTCGTGAATATTCATAGTATAGTGTATGGTATGGGTGCAGGCAGTAAAGCTTGAAAAGTCATTAGCATCGAACATACGGACAGTGTTGTTTTTGTTTAGGTAGTTTTCCCCTTCTGAGAACGAAAAAATTTAATATGGTGTAGTTTAAATCATATGTTATTAAATTCCAAGGGATTTACAAATTTTCAACACAAAATTATATTATTTTCAAAATCATCAGCCTCGGGATTATGAGGATTTATTTAAAATCGCAAAGTTCAAATAAACACGAAATATCAGGTATAAGAGTAGAGCTCTCCAGCCTACACTTACAGTCTTTTCTTCCCATCAGTTGTTGACTGATGAGTTTTCTAACGTTTTTCAAAAGTGATCCGAAATATCTCTTCCAGTCTTCAATGGTGTTATATTTATCGGGGTTATAATTTCAATTTTCTTTGACTCCTCTTCAAAGTGTTAGTGTTCCCTGATTCCCTGACTTTTCCCTGACCTACTAGCCTTAAGAATTTTTTTCCATGACCATCTCCTGACCTGTGGCACCCCTGATGACTGACCTTCGCTGATAGATGCAACATTTAAAAACTTGACATTTTTGCCAATTTGTCAAGCAATCAAGAATTCAACAAAAATTAAGCACTTGTCTGTTGGTCGAATTTCTTACTTCAGAGATCATGATGCTAAAAACCTGTCATTAAATACTAACATTGCTTGCTAATATTCTCCAAAAGCGAAAGAACACAATAAAATTGATACGAATGAGAAAAGAAATTGATAGTCTCCTACCACAGGAATCTCTCATCACCTTAAGCTTGAGTCGATACAGTCGTCCGCGAGCCGGGAGGGAGCTCTTCAGTTCGTGCCAAAACGCTAAGAATTTTATCTATCGGTTTCCCTGCTACGCCGGGGGCTTGAAATGAATTGAAGCAAGTGGTAACAAGGGTATAAAAATAGATAATCCCACTAACTGAAAACGAAAAGGATGGCGAGCGCCCGGGGAGGAGTACTCCCAGAAAAATTGGGCGCGGGTGTGCGGCCCGCTTCCCAAAACCCTCAGCCTATTTATGACCAAAATCTGAGATATTCCCTACCCTATTTATGACCTGACCAAAAGTTCGAAACCCTATTTATGACCTGAACCTTACATCAAAATCCTGTTTCGGACCTGCGTTTTAATTGGGTCCCTAGTTCAGACCAATGTTGAATTACCATAAACATAATTTGTGAAGGGCTTTGTTGATTTTCTTTTAGATAATGTTGGAAAAGCGGCTTCTAGGTTTAAGAACATACCCATATCAGGGCTAGAGTACAAAAACCATACCCTATTTATGACCAAAATGGCCAACATCAGCTAAAATTAAATCAATACCCTATCTATGATCAAAACGGCTGAAAAACCATACCCTTTGGGGCCGCACATACCTATATAGCCCATATAAGGGAGTACCCCCCGGGGGGCGAGCGCTCTCAGCGATCAGGGGTGCTTTTACTCCCAGAGAAATTGGATGCGTGGGGTATGCGGCTCGCTGTAAACAACCTTGACGGCCGACGAACACTTGACGCTACGTCTACGTCCCGAAAACAATAACTCATCGATGCTATATCTGGTGCGTAAGGAAATCGCTGATCTGGAACTGATTACCTAACAGTTGTCTGAGTTATGCGGCGCAAGTATTTCGCTTTCCTTGAGTAGTTTTCCAGAGCAATGTTCACCCTGGCGATCAACTGAGTCATTTTTGTGCCTAGGGCCAGGCCTTGGCCGTGGCCGTAGGCACTATGCTATCGTCGTTCGTGTAAACAATAGAAATTAGCGTTCTATCCAATCAGAATGAAGCAACCACGCAAAACCGTTGCGGCCAACTGGTTAAAACCGGTTTGACGGCTTTGGACATCGTAGAGGTTAAGCTCTGTGTGTTATTCTACGTATTTCTTTCGGTAAGTCCGTACTATTTACTCTTCCCAGTAGACCGCGACACCTACGAATTTTTTGCCGCCTTCCAGAGTAACGTTTTTGATGCCGGGAATTTGTTTCAAATCAATCACGTGGTGCATTGAAATGCACCACGTGAGGGCATTTTTTCTATGTGGCGTCATGACTTTTTCGTACTACGTGATGTTCATTCACAACATGTTTATCGTCAAGAGGAAAGCTTACCGGGCGTTTTGCGTCTAAAAAAATTCTCCGAATTTGTCCTGATCATATTTTATCTTCTGACAGTTCTATGGCAGACAAAAGCCACGATAAACTTACATGTTGTGAATGAACATCACGTAGTACGAAAAAGTCATGACGCGGCACACAAGAAAAATATCCTCACGTGGTGCATTTCAATGTACCACGTGATTGGTTTGAAACAAACTCGCGGCATCAAAAACGTTGCTTTGAAGGCGGCAAAAAAATTCATGGGTGTCGCGGTGTACTGGGAAGAGTAATATGCTTGATATTACTGTAAAGCCTGACATGATTCGCAACAGCATTCGATCAGTGTTTCTGAATACCCTTCTAGAAAAGGCTTTGCTTACGGCTTGTGCTGTAAGAGACTTCCTGCGCAATACGTGTCGTCGCGTCGGGTATGGAGCGGAAAGCTTGAAAACAAGTGTGATTCTTCGAATAGAACATGTCAAAAGGAAGACAGTCGCGTGGAGAATGATTAACTGTGAGTTGTCGTATTCTTCAAACAGTGTGTTCAATGATTTTTCAGTTCGAGAAATAGAAACGACGAAGGCTTGCGGAAAAGGAAATTACTTCTCCTTTGGCCCCTGAGATTAATTCCAGTAATTTCACAGAAAAATACATTGTTGATTGTCTGTAATGGTGCAATGAGCGACAAAATAATGTCCCAGTTCTCCGAGCTTCTACCACCATGACATACTCGCTTTGTTAGGGATTGTTTTTTAAAAGCACCATTTGTTTTGTTGCGTTCTTGTTTTTGTTGTGTTCTCAATTTTACTACTTTGATGGCCATTGTTGTTATGATTACCTTCTCCCACTGTTTACAAAATAAATGATGATAATTTGTTAATATGTTTCAAGTACTTTACAGGCTATGTAATCTTCAGTTCTGGCTTCAATAGATGCCCATAGCAACCCAATAATTCAGCAACATGCTATCTGGTTTCGTTCCTTATCCTGTTATTTTATTATGTTTACATTCAAGCCCCATGTTAATGCATGATTATTCCCTCTCCATGTAATTTTCACAAATAATCATAAGCATTATACATGTATTAAAATTGTTGTTTTCCCAGTTAAGAAAAATACAACGTTGTGGAACAGTCTACTCCATTGAAGCTAATTCTGTTGCAAATGAATCTACCAGCCTCGGGCAGGGAATGAGGCTGTGAATCTACTAGTATTGTACATCTATGCCAACTCTCCCGGACTATCCAGGAGTCTCCCAGATACAGACCAAATCTCCCACTCACCCATACGGGTCACCCGCAAATCTCCCGGACAAAAGGAATAAAAGCACAGAAAATACATTTTCAGACCTATTTTAGCCAATTTTTGGCGTTTTGGGGAAAAAATTTCTGGATATTTGATCCCTTTTTTGGAGAGTTAATTGGCAGGTATCTACCACTCCAAACATCCCAACCAAAACCAAGCAGAATTAGACAACACATGTATACCTTATCAATTCCGCCATATTAATAATTGTTAAAACAGCTATACAAAAACAAACGTGCTCATTCCAAAAAAACCTCACTGTATGGAGATGGAAAACGGCCTTAGTAATCTTTAAAAATGACTCGATAAGCAAAGTGCCTGTAACCTTAGGGAAGTTGGTAACCTAGCCACAAAATCGGTTGAGTACAAACTATAGCCTCGTCCCCGGGCCAGATGGCGCTTTCCCTAGGCACACGTTCGCATTGCGGACCTATTTTTAAATTCTCTTTGCGTAGGTCGCACGGTAAATAGCACAATCGGCTTAATGCGCAGAAGGCTTTCTTTTACCCGGTGAGAATGCGGGACTGCTCTTAGCTCGCTTGATTTATAGTCTTATCACGCGCCAGACAAATAAATACAATTGAGGGAAAATAGATAATTTATATCCATTAAAAGAAATTACGGACGTTCAAATTAGACACCTCTCATCTCATTCAGGACAAATTTCGGACAACAATTTCGAACACTGCGCCAAACCACAGTTTAAGTAAATTTAAGGCTACAAGACACGAATTTGACTGGCACAACGACAATATATGAAATGACAGTAAGTTAAAGCCTTCTGGAGGGCTGATGCAACGTCGTAAGAGATTTAAAACAATATTTCGGCTGGCTATAGTCTGCGAGCAGTCTCTCTTTTCCTCGAAAATCCGTGGGAAAGAACGGAAAACAAGTAAGGTGGGAGCGTAACTGTGACCGTGATGGCGCAGACGCTGCTAGTGCGGGCGTCGGAAGGCGACATCGCCGCTCGCACGTCACGCTCACAGTCACGCTCCCACTCTTGCTTGTTTTGCGTTCCTCCCCACGAATTTTCAAGGAAAAGAGAGACTGCTCGCAGTCTGGGCTGGCTAGACCAACCTTCTTCAGGTTTAGATGTTACTAAAATACAAAAATGAAATTACAATATCATAGAGTGGTGGACGTCGTAACACATATATCGAAACTAAAAGGGGTGGCGAAAATGACGACCAAAACAAAGAAAGGATTAAACGAGTCTACATAGGTTACAAGTTTTTCGATACATCACGTCTATTCCTCGCGGCTTCGAGGTCTCACCGCTTTGTGCGCTAGCGCCCATATTGCTAAAAAAATCTGCTTACTAAGGTGGCTCAAAACAATTCTCACGCTAGTGAGAAGGGTTCAGAGCCACCTTAAAGTTTCGACAATTTAAGGTGGCTCTGAACCCTACCTACAAATTTTTGATGCCAGGATTGTAGCATCAAGTTATAGAGTGGCTATAACGATCCATCAAAATTGAAGGTTATCTAGTAAGGTTATCAAAATAGTCTCCCAGTAAAAAATTAAATTAGCTCCATTAAACGTGGCATAAAGGAAATTACGGGTTTTGGAGCTAATTCAAATTTTTATTCTGTACTGTATATGGTTTAAAAATATTAGACACATTTTTATCGAAGGTAAAATCGTCCGAAATGTTTTGCAAGTAATTTACTAGATAACCATAAGCCATACTCTCATCTATATAAACCTTTATTAAACATTACAGATTAACAAGGAAATTTACAACAAACAAACGCGTTCGAGAAAATTCTTTAGTCCGCGAACAAAAAGATAAGCCATACAACTGATTGCTACAGATATTTTTGTATTTAAATCAAAAGTCGCACATTACTTTCAAAGGCCTAAAATCATACAACTCAAGATATTTTTAACAAATATTTCGTAACAATAAATTACAATAACAAAATTCGTAATACCATCGATTGCATCTACTCGCGCAAAACATGTTTTCACATGACGTCAAACGTCTGAGTTTCAGGTGTCAAACTTTCAAGTTTTTCCGCCCAACTGTGAAGTTTTATTTCTCGACACTGCTCAAAGGGAAGATGATTCTAATCAACAAGAAAGGAAGAAATTATCAGAAAGGCGTCCCACTTTCAACGATTTGCGGAATCAGGTGAAAGAACTTGCGCAGGATTATTCTTTCTCAGAAGTTGGGCGAAGATTAGGGTGCAGTTTCAAAAATCGTTAAGCACTACACTTCACATTTGGGCGGGAAAACTTCAAAGTTTGACACTGAAACTCAGACGTTTGACGTCACGTGAAAACATGTTTTGCACAGGTGCGTTCACGGGTAGATGCAATCGAAGGTAATGAATTAAGATTTAAGACACTATTTACAAGGCTAAAAAGTTAAAAAAGAAAATTAAAAGAAAAAAGAACGTTTTCCATTAATCCTGGATCAAAATAGCCTCCCACGCAGACGTTCTAAGGCTTGTCACGCGTTCCTCCCCACGAACTTGAGGAACGCGTGACAAGTCTAAGAACGGTTTTTCTATTGATTTTTAACTTTTTAACATTGTAAATATCGTCTTAAAATCACACTATTTAAAGAGAAGACCTTGTCAGTCCTGCTAGTTTTCAGGCTGGTCACGACTGCAACCAAAACGAATTGGAATTTGGGACTTTCATACACTATACGAATTTCGATATTCTGGGTTATTATAAACCTCATTCCAAAATGGCCACCCTTTTAGTGTTTTTTGTCTACTGGCAAATTAGCCTTTGTTGCCTCGTTGATGACTCGAAATTCAAAAGAATATTCTTCCTCTAAACTTAACACGCGGCCAATGCCAACTTATCTCTACACATGACAGTGACCAACTTGAAAGCTCATTGGCTACTTTGGTCACTGTACACGATGAAATAGTTTTTTTTTTTCTGGCTAACTTTTGTTTGTATTTTTATATTTGTATTATTGTAAACTATGTTATATTAAGTTGTATCTCTTCTGTAAAAAGTGTAAAACCATAAAAAACTTGAAAACTTGAAAAAACGAGGCAACAAGGGCTAAACGATTTTTTTGGCTGTGTATTCAATTTGAATAGGTAAAATTTTAACGCACTCACAGCTCGTGAATTGTCGGGATTTACTACCTGTACTCGTTCACTAACAATGAACTCGAAATTTTCAATACCCGCGGCACTCAGCAAAGCGTCGTGTGGTGTCGAGAATACCAAAAACGCCAGCAGCTGGCGGTCAGAGCGGAACCCGTGAGTCCGCCTTGTACTAAAATTACATCTTGACTACTATCTTATGTTAAATTACTGCATGAAATCGGCAACTCTGAATCAATGTAAATTTTACTACTGCAATGATTTCAAGTATTCATAATTTACACTAGTTTCTTGAATTCTTTTAAATCCAATCAGTAGTTGTTTTTTGAGTAATTCTTTTTGGTCATTTAATCGTTGTTTTTAGTCAAGTTTTAATTGTAATTTTTTAAACGGTTGTTATCACTGAACTCAGTCTATGTAGATATAGATGGGAAAATTATTTTTCCCTAACCAACTTAGCTAATGTTATTAGAAATCTCTTACTGGATTAAAGTAGTAAAATATACATACATTAAAACCTGTAGTTTACCTTTAAGAACTGAATACGATCACTGCTAAATACATGTCACCAGACCATTTTCTGGACGCTCAAACGACACATTTTGGTACAAGTCTACAATTTTCTTCAACGTGACCTTCTGACGGAGATTTTTACTAAATTTAAATTAAACACTGTTCGTCATCACAGCTAGAGCTGGATTTCCACTCTCGCTTTAATTAGTTTACGTTTGTTGATCGGCGTGGATTTTGATGGAATACACACATTTTGCTAATGATCAGTTCCTTTTGAATTGTGGGTAGATCCAGTCCTTTGGGGGGGGGGGGCAAACGGCCAGTTTAGGACATAATTTGAAATTGTAATTTTGCCCGTTTGCCCCCACAAAGGACTGGATCTACCCACAATTCACCAGGAACTGGTCATTAGCAAAATGGTGTATTACGGTACTCGTGTCCAATGCAATCATGATGGGGAAAAATTATGGACGGCTTACATCTGATGGTGAAAGTTAAAGTTACATTTCTGGACATCTAGCCTCCCACGCAGACATTCTTAGGCTTGTCCCGCGTTCCTACCCACAAAACAGCGGATTAGTCCTTTCAAAACAAAGACTAACCGCCAGCGAACGGAAGTTCGTTCCTACCCACAAAACAGCGGATTAGTCCTTTCAAAACAAAGGCTAACCGCCAGCGAACGGAAGTGACCAGTCGGTTGAGCAGACATTCGTTGGGGGGGGGGGGGGGGGCGTGACAAACCCAAGAACGTCTACGTGGGAGGCTACGTGGCCCATACCTACGGGCATTTTGTACTCTCCCCGATTTTGCTCGCATCAAGAGACCAAGATTGCGGCCTGTCGAACTAAACGATCGACATCTACGATCTCACGGAAAAATACGGACTGTTAGTCTGTTCCATTTCACGCAAGCAGAGCAGTTAAATGACACAACCTCTTAATATTCATAAAAAAACAAACGCAACAGCGAGAATCGAGTTTATACGAGAAGGTTAATATGGTCAAGAGTAACAATTTTAGAAGGGTACAGTTATAATTGCTCGGCCTTACTAGCTTATGGCTGTAAACACTTACCTAGATCAAAAAGTGATTTTCTTTATTTCAATTGTACATGTAGCTTACAAAGTGGACCACGTCTGGTCACTAGACACTGCAGAAGACTGAATAAAGGTTAAATTTACGGTGAATAAAATAATGGAACGGAAGATGATCACAAACAAGTTAATTCGCACTTATCAACCGAATTTCAGCTGCAGCAGTGACTTTTGTTTGGCCTGTTTTTCCGAAATTTTGACTAGATTACTATAGCAAGAATATCTGAGGAATCTTTGAAATTGGTGGACTTTAAACTGACTTTTCTTCCTTTTAGAAATAGGATAATTATTTGTTTGTTACAATACTCGCTTATTTCTACATTCCTTACTTAAATAAAGCCAACATCCCATGCTATGTACCAACTCGTTGATCAGGGTAACACAGCTCTTCAAGCATTAAACTGCCTGATCACGTGCTCAATGGGCGCCCTGCAAATGGGGCATGGGTCCCTCCTTTGCTTTAAGACTTGTGCACAGGCCCAGCAGCAACAGCAGTGCCCAGTGTCGCCGTGAATGAGTGTGGCATTTTTGGGGTTCTCCATGCAGATGATGCACTTGGTGTTGACATCTGTGTCTTCGGGTGACGCGACAGTGTTTCCTTTCTCTGTCACGAAAGATGGGCTGGCCTCAGCAGCTGACGCGGGAGTTAAACGATCTCTTGTAATCCATGGATTCTCTTCCGGTCTGCGATTAAAACTGAAGCCTGCTGCAAAAATCAAATAGAAGAATTTGAATGAGGTAATGTGGGAATCTCGTGGAATCTCATGACATGGATTCCTCGACAAGTGCATATATATATGTATCTGTCATGATTCTGACTCTGATTGCCACCCTAATTACCATGCATGGCTTATAACAGACATTGTCACTAGACTCCGAAAATTTCCTACTAGCATGATTTCAAAATCAGTTTAAAATAAACTCAGCAATTATGAGTAATTTCATTTATTATTGTGTTACCTTTGGGCGGGCAAGATGAACTGAATCCTGCACTATGATTGGTTACCCAAGAAGCGAGATGGTGCTATCTTGCCCGCTCAGTGCTATGTATTGTGTACCACAAGGAAAATTTTCCAGAAGCCACATAATACATGTAAGACATTTAACGCCCAAGCTTGCATGGTCAATATGGCTGCATACTGGCTGCATATTGGCATTCTTTTTTGCAACTGAGTTTATGGGCCTCAATTCTACCTCTCAGTCCATATACACACACACACACACAAAAAAAAAAGAACTTGGCTAATATCCAGCCATCTTAACCTCACACCTGGACAATAACCCATATATCTATAATTTGAGTCTTCCACTACTATTCATCTGAATTTACTTAGCTTTAAATTATTTTTCCAAAAAATCTTCACTTTCCCGTCGAAACAACAGAATCCACTAGAGTAACAACAAAATGAACCATCCCTGGTCTGTTTCATGCAATTTTCTTTGCACATTGACAGACCTAAACCTATTAAATCAAAACCTATCAATGAAACTTAAACCTATTAAATCAATTAATTTGAGACACTTGGGATAATGTGCAGGTGCTGGTGTTTAGTGTATACACATGTCCATGTACCTGGCCTGGTTGGCTGATATCCTCTGTGTCTGCTTATGCTTTGTAATGATGGACCAGTTTGGTCAGCTGCTGAATTGACACAAACAAAAACAAACTTAAGATATAACAATGACTTAAACGCATCATTCACATAGAAGTCTACATACGAGCCAAGTGGGCCATCAGGTGGGCTCTTATCTATGGTTTCTGCACCAAAAAGCGACTAGGAGTATTTCTACTCCCCTCCAGATTGACATAAAGCTACCCAGGAGAAGATCTCTTAGTTTTTTAACAGGCCGAAGATGAAGCTATAATAAAAATTGACTTTACACTGCATAAACTAGTAATTTCAATGTGAAAGTGAGCGCTGGCGAAGGGTAAAGTAGTTCATTCTTGACACTCCTTGTAAGCGATCATTATCTTCGTATCGCTCAGTAGTTAATTATTTAGGAATAATCACGCACATCAATCGCTCGTTTGGGACCAGTTTCGCTTTCCTTGAAGATTATAATGTTTACCTTGCCAAGCGAGCCGTGAGTCGGATTTTGGGAGATTGTGTAGTCCGGAAAGAACCGATAACCATTGAGATTCTTTTAAATTGTTTAGTCAATTCGATTTCAACAATCATTTGCATGTTTGTATGCGCGCTTTATTTTTAGTAGCTTTCCTATCGTTCTTGCGTATATCCAGTTTAGTTCCTTATAGGTTGTCCGAGATCGCTGATCTTTAACGCCCGCTAACGTGACTTTCACCTCGCAGGGGGCTCTGTTACATATAACTCATACCAAGACTATACAATTTCACGAGAACTTCTCCTCTTTACCCCGTGACTGCGCTACAACAGTATTTAGCCAATGTACAACTATCACCTAGTTCTCCTTTATTTGTTTGTAAATCACTGGGCGCTTACAGGCCTGTCCTGGCTCACCAGTATTAACGCATCGCTCTCGGCTATTGGTGTCAATCCGGCGCACTATTCCTCGCACAGCTTTCGTAGAGCCCGGGGGGGGGGGGGGTACTTGGGTCAATGTTTGCTGGGTATGTGCCGCTGGCCACTCAGAACCCCTACCCCATTATAGTCTATTCTGTGGCTAATTATAGACCCCATCTTAGTCACTCTTGGGCAAATGTAATTTTTCCCGATCCCAACTTAGTCACTTTCTGTTGATGCCTCTACCTAATAGAAAATGAATTGACACGTTTGTTAAATTGAATGTAGAACACTTTACTTTTCATCTACGATCAAACGCTTGCTAATTCAAAAGAAGATCCAAGTTGTGTTCCGGGTTGTGTTAACTTCAGTGGAGGATAGAATAGCCGCAAAATAAATACCGTAGCACGGATGATTTGTTGGACTTGGTTCTGGACCCAGGGGTTCCGCACTATTGTGCAAGTCATTAATGTTTAAGTTGTGATTTCCTGAACCGACGGAATTCAATGCGAGACGACTGTTAAATATTAAAAAACAGCACGCACCATTTTTAAACCGCGTATCTTCCCTGCTTGCCAGAATTTTCTTATCCCAGACATCTCGAAAATGTGCGACCCCATTCTAGTAACTCTACTAAAAATGTAACCCCATTATAGTCAGTCCAGTCTTGAAAATGCGACCCCATCCAGCGGCACATCCCCATTAGCCTCTTATAAAGAAATCCCCCCCCCCCCCCCCGGGTCGTAGAGGTGGCGCGACCTTTGCTTTCTGCTGTGAAGCACCTACAGCATTTATTAAAGCACAAGGCGATTGGAAGAGTGATGCTTATTTAGTTTATCTCACTCTGTCCACCGCTAATAAATTTAAAATCCTCAATTTAATTAATCACAAGCAGACTTTCGGTCACCCTTTAATCTTTCCTTTTTTCCTCTCTCTCTTTTATTGCCCCCTTTGGGTTTGAGGTTGTCAGATGCTAAGGTTTTAGCGCAATAAACGATTGTTTACCCTATCTGTTATTCTGCTTGTTTTGTGATAGTAATTGAGTGTTTTAATGTACACGTTAGAAGGTTTAACTAATACGTATGTATGGAATTTTCGTAATAGATGGCTTGTAACAGATAACCATTTTTAACTGAGCACTTCGTAAAAACTATCGAGTAGTTCATTCTTGACACTCCCTGCATGTAAGCGAAAGCACCCCACTAGCCTCTCCCAGGTTCTCAGGTGCTAAGGTTTTAGCGCAATCAACCATTGTTTACCCCATCTGCGAGTCTGCTTGTTTTGTGATAGTTTTTTTTTAAGATCGTGGTAAAATTCTCAGGTGGAAAGTGATCTCAATTCTAAAGCGGTGCATCTATAAAAGCAGCCAAACACAAATTGATCTCTCTCCGTTCGTAACTTTGATGAATGATTACAAAAACAAATAAAGACATACCAAATGTCAGCCATGTGATTTGCGCATGATTGTTGTTTAAACTATCCCGGATAATGCTCTACTGCGCAAGCTTCGAGCCTTGCATCCGACAAAATTTTGGATTTTTCCCCTATTGACAAGAATAGTGTGCTGTCTCACTAACGCTCGCCAGCAATTAAAAATCATTACTCTATTAACTAGCAGTAATCAAAGATTATGAGTGCGTTCGACGCCGTATAAACTTTTATACAGATACCTCAAATGATTTCCCTAGCTGACTTTCAACCTCTAAAAACCAACCTTTTTCATCAACAACCGGAGTTTTAAAGAAAGATATTTCAGTGTCTCGGTATAAACTACGTTGCGTGACGGCGCCAGGTTCCGACTCACAAGTTTAATAGGACTAAAATATTTACATCAGCCTTCAGATTTCGTGCTAAATATTCTCACATTATTCACTTGAAATTTGTAAACGTACATTTTTTACGAACATTATTCTAAGCAGGAAGCTCAAATATAAGTACACATTTGCAATCGCGGGCTCGTTTATCGTAAACAAACTCCGTGTGACTGATTCGAGTATTTCCGCTGGCCTGATACAAAGTATACAGTATGTCTACATAGCCTGCTCACGTGCTCACATGTTCGTCACATGTATTATCACATGTCTCAGTTACGGTACCAATATACTGGCCGTGACCATAGTTAATACCTATGCCGTGACATAGTTAAAAACTATGTCGTGACATGCCCCCTGCAAAAATTAAGCGGGATGGCCATTTTCGTGCCCTTACAGGAATGTGGGTTTTCCAGACAGTAACCTTACACAGGACAACCAACTCTGCAGAGTCACAGGCAAAAATTAGGATTGCGTTCCACTTCTTCGAACGCAATTAATGCAGTATAAGGTAATAACATATTGACTTTATACTGTGTAAATAAATAATCATAACTTTATTAATTTATGCAGTGTCAGGTAGTAATATATTGACTTTATACTGTGTAAATCAGGGCGCAAAGTTAACGACCAACTGGTCGCATAGGTGACTAGATTTTTGGCTGCGCGCCTAAAAAATCATGTATGGTCGCACCACTGCGCCTTAAAAGCCAAAGTACAGTTGGCCTTCTCTAGAGCTTGCTCACAACACCTGACCATACCAAAAGTACTAACGTACTC
>CM042752.1:2804625-2819625 GCA_022496165.2 Catalaphyllia jardinei
CTGCTACAAGTAAACAATATCCCAAAACTACCAGGCATTCTCAGATTAATGCTGCGAAAAACTGGGCACTAATTGTGGCCATAATGTAAAAAGCCTTGCCATTGGGGCATTCTTGAGTGCATTGTTGTTAAAAGAGCAGATTCATGACAATCTCTGTTAAAAAGAACCTCATGTCAAGCAAATTCAAACACATGCAATAGTCCAAATTTTCCTGCAAAAACGCCAGTTTTACAAAGGCAACACTTATAAGTAGTTGTTATTGCATAGGCTAACAGTCATCATTTTCCGACAAAAATTGGCAAATTGTCAACTTTTTTTTAGTTAAAAACATTTGTCAAACAAGTACAAGACCGATCGCTTTCCAGCGAAATGTGCCCAGAAGATTGCCATGAAATCAGTCATTTCCTATCAATCGTTCTTTCAGTGAAATTTGCTCCAAAATTTTCTGCAGGTTTCCAGGGAAATCAGCCTTTTTTTCTGCAAATTTGTCTCTGAAGATCCTGTGAAATTTGCCTTTATTTTCTGTGACCTACCAGAAGCCCTGTAGAAAGACATTGTCAGAAAAAGAAGTTGTCACTTACATCTCAAATGGTCTGCTTGAATTGCCACAGATGTCACACACCCAACTGCCACCAGTTTGCGTATAAATCAGTGAGGTGTCTACTAGGTTTAGTACATGGATATGAACTGGATGCTGCTTTGGCTCAAAACAGTTTCTGCAAATGTCAAAGCTGTCACAGGTGGCACAGTGGTAGGAGAACGTTTGCCTGAGATCGTCACTTGTGCTTTTGCAAACAGCACATCTCCAAATTCCATTCCGATTTTCATAAAGCAGCCTGCTTGTTTCCATATATTGCAAAGGGTGTCGATGCGCTGTAGTGATTTCCTGAAGCTGCATGTGCATACAAGAATAGCACAAGTCAAAAGAGCATAGGCTGCAATGGAACGGAAACAAAGTTGCACTGCTCTCAGCATTGCAGTTGTCGCACTTCCAACGACCTTCATAAGCATGGTACACGGTCATAGGATTAACTTGCTCCAACTCATGCTCATGAAGTGGGGTACGCATCTTCTCAAACAACTTTGGAAACCGCGTGAAATAATTATCTTTATGAGGTGTCCATTTACCTGGCTCATTCCAAACCTGCAAGGGATGCAAAGACAGAGTGTGAGTAAAATGGATATCATTGAGAACCGATGAGCAGGGATCATGATCTATTTAAGCTAAATATCAGAGCTTGATACCTAACAAATGAAAATAATCCAGTGGCAACCTATCTTTTTGTTTCATATCTGTGTCAATGTTTATAAGAGGTAAAAAAATTTTAAAAACTGAAACTTAAGCAGGCAGAAAGCTCAGGCAGAAAGCTTAGGGAAGTTAGGCCAGGCCTTGGTCTTCAACTGACTGCAACTGCTGTTGATAAAATGAACCCGCATTTTGCTCAATAACAAAATTACTGAGAATAATGCAAACCCTAGCATCCTTTCAAAGTGCTCAAACCTTCATAATCAAATACCCTTTCTTTAAGGTACATTTTCAGTTTAAATAATCATTTACACATACATATAACTTTTAGCTGCTAGTAATTCACTCCATCTTCATGTACATGTAAGAATTTTGCATTTCTGACTTCAAATAACAGAGAAAAATAATGCATTTCATTAACTGTGCTATTGTTATTCTAAGCAAAAGCCAACTTCCTGCTCATTTCACTTGGAAAAACTAGATACATGCATACATTTTATGTAATATAAAAACTGTAGAATATGGGGAATTTTACCTAAAACAATAATTGAAAACCCACTTTTGCTTTGTTTTAAGAGCTGTCAATGGAATATACCGCTCTTCTAAATGTGTGTAACTTGCACCTTTGCTAATTTGAACCAAGAATTCTTACCTTGAAAATAGGATTCAAAACCTCCATGATCCAAGAACTTTAAAGCCAACAAATTTTTTATACTTTGCTGGCTTGTTATTTGTTCAGTATTGATATCTACTTGTGATGAATATGGGATAGTACACTGTAAGAACTGAGTGTAGGATAATTTAGTATGGTGTCGTTTTTTTACCAGCTAAACTCTGACAGTTTAAACAACATCTACAAAGAACTGAAATATTTGGAAGTATTCTGTTTCAGTTCTTGAAATAACTATGTGATAAAGGTACATAAATATTGTAGAACTGTAAACAGGAAGTACATAAGTTATTTCATAAATGGCGATCATTTTTACAGTGAGCAGTTACACAAAATATCCCTACAGGATAGCAATTTCCTGGGGGGTGGAGGGTTTCTCTAGGACCAAATTCTAACCTTCAAGGTAATGTATCAAGCTTTATTGGAATTTCCAGAGGGGTGGGGGGGGGGGGATTGGAGAAAATCCCTTCCGTGGAGAAGGTATGGATATCTTCTGGAACTACACAACACTGGTGAAAAACATTACATTTCTGAAGTATTTGACACAGATAGTTTTGCTAAATGATGAGGCTACCTTTTCTGTACTCTTATATAATTTACTCTTCAGACAGGTCACTGGTTATGCATGTATAATATTTCACACAAAATGAAAGATGTCTGACAGAAATCACCTCATAGACAAACAACTTGTATAATTCTGCTCTTGAATAAAAACAGAACGAATTTGGTTCCACATTGATTATTTTATCAGTCTGTCTGTCTGGTTGTCTGTGGGTGCAAGGTAATGTTTAACTGTAAATCAATATACGTCTAATGTAAGTCAAACTTGCTGTTTCAAGAACAATATTGTAAAACAACTGAGAAGTCCAAGGTGATAAATCTATACTGTGCATAGGCAAATCTTGCTCACACTTTAAAACGATGAAGGCAGTGAACTGCAATAAATGACATAGATAGAGATCTTCATCCATTTGTTTATTTAGCTAATCCCCAGGGAGAGACTTCAGGGTGAACAAAACGGTGAACAAAAGAATAGCATTACAGACATTTTATTAGTACGCCCGATAATCGTTAGGGGCTGGTTTTTCCCTTGAATGAATTAACTCCATCAGCAGTAGTATTGGTCAGGCCCTGGTTTTTTCAAGGCTGGATAATGCTGTCCACCAGATAGATTGTTATCTGGTGACCGAGTGTTAACAAAACAAACCACACTTGAAACTGATATCCAGTGGCTAGTATTATTCACCTTTTGAGCAACCCAGGCCAGGTCAGTACAATTTATATATATATTTTTGGTGTCTCCACATGGATGAGAAATAAGATGCCAATTATATATGAAGACTTGAATAATTCAATTTCCATTTGTACTAAATATTAAGCATATGTGCTGTTATTTTAAGTTTCAAATCAGCAGTGCTTTCAGCAAAGTTCCAAGCAATAACACAAATCTAGAAGGACTTCGTTCCAGTACTTTTCCCAACCAATCAGAATGAATTTCGATAAAAAGGCAAAACAAGTTATTTTTCAATATTACAATGTACCTTACATTTAAAAGCGGAAGCTGAAGAACTTGTGTTTTTTTCATATTTGTGAACCTGAAGTCATCCACCTAAACATAGCCGTTTGGGTTCTCACCAACCCGAATATGGTAGAAATGTCAAATCAAATTACTATCACACTCAATTGTCATAAAATGTTATAAAAGAAACTAAACGACACGACGTACTATCAGACTCAGTAGTCATAAAAATGCTGTAAGCTTAAGCTTAATGAAACTATAAAACGACACGACGTCAGCTATCCAGTAAACCATTGTATCTGCTTACTTGACGAAACTAAGTTTCTTATTACTTAAATACTTCACCCATTTGTTTCAGTTTGCCTCGCTTGCCCGTCAAAAAGAAAATAAAAATAGAAAATGAGATTTAAACTTAGCTGAGCTCAGTAACA
Source organism: Catalaphyllia jardinei (assembly GCA_022496165.2). Lineage (NCBI taxonomy): Eukaryota > Metazoa > Cnidaria > Anthozoa > Scleractinia > Caryophylliidae > Catalaphyllia > Catalaphyllia jardinei. The sequence continues at coordinate 2,808,492 of CM042752.1, forward strand.
TCCGGGAGAGAAGCATTGTAGGTCCAAACATTAAACCCAAACATTACCCGCCATCTTGAAACTTACCTTCCAATAACGAACTAAACATTCCGTTCCAGTTTATCCTGCAGTCTCTTCAAAGGGAACGAACTCATCAGTAGTTACAAAAACTAAGTCAGCATATCTTGCTTACAGTACGTGCTTCATGGAAAGGCTCAACCCCTCACAACTTGAAAAATGGCGGAAGAAGCGAATACTGGGGGCCTGAATCGGGAAACCCCCCGGATGATGACAATGCGAGGGGACATTTCCCAAAGCGGGGTGTTTCCATATCCAAATAGTAAATTTTAATTTGGCAAAATTATTGTATAGAGCCACGAGTTACAAAAGATAACTGATCAAAGTTCAAAGTTTTATTTAATTCTGAAGATCGCTTTCCAGAGGAAGAGTGGTTTTCAGCTTATATCTTGTTCTGCTCGACGGGCCCCCAGCTTGACAGGGTTTATAGTCCGACAGTACGTGCACAGTCGTGCGTTTAGCCGTTTACGGCGTGCAGTAAAGATTGAAGAGAAAAAGGAGATGGCATAAAATGGCAAAGATTTTAACAAAGTAAGCATAATTGCATTCGAGAGTATTTCAACGAATACGCATACCAAAATTTTGCCATGGTTTTTTCTTCGCCTGGCTCGCCCCCCGGCCCAGAAGCAAGAAAATATACCGGTATTTGGGGTCTGGCTTTCCTCGAAGAACGTTTTTTTTTCAGGGGCGAATATGACGTCTTTGGTGCGTGACGTATGTCACGCCCACAAAAATCACGCAACAGAGGTGAGAAGGTGAAATACTAAGTAGCACGCAAAAAGAGATCGAAATGGCCAGAAACACACATTACCGAGGCCAGCCAAACGCTGGAACCAGTTATAAAATGCTGTCTGTTCCTTTCGTTTTTCAATGTCTCGTTTCCAGGGCCCCACTTTCCGCTATGACAAAATCGTTGTCATAGTAACTTTGATCAGATGCATTGCTGGCTCAGTTGGACTCGAGTTCGAAGCACGAGGCAATGGAGGGTATTCAATGTTTAGAGAGACGTATTTACGAGCGACCACTTACGAGTGAACCTTTTATCGAGAATCAAAGCGAACATATATGAAAACTATTTTTACATCAATCTCTTGTAAAATGTAAGAAAATATCCCGGTATTTGATCGGCCGGCCCAGAAGCAAGAATTACTTAATTACTTGATTGCATTTCATTTTTATTAATCCATACCACTTTTATTTATTGCAACTTGTATATAAATACTATTTTTATTTATTTATTTATTTTTTAATTTAATGTTGGCGTGATAACTGTACTTGACTGTATATAGTTGTTGCCGACAAAATAGATGTAGATGTAGATGTAAGTTTATTACAAAGCGCTATAGAAGTGCCCGTAGACCAAGCAGAATTTCACTGCGATTTTTAAGACGTCTCAAGAACAAGAGTAGGGTGTTAAAAAAGTTTCTCTTCAAAAGGATTTCATCGATTCTTATACCGAAGTCCCCAAAGCTGCATCGCTATGTTAAAAAGGTTAGAAAGCTTTATTTAAGATTCAAACGAAAGAATGCGAATTCATGGCGGCGCTTCGCCAAAGAATGTTTATTTGGTCAAAATTGGGCCAAAATCTCTCGGAGATCAATGTGAGAACATTTGCCAGGTTGAAGAAAGTAATTTGGGACCAGTTGCTGGCTACTAAGGCTGAAATTATCCATAGTTAAGCCGTATTTTCGTTTTGCGTGTGAAACGCCACGAGGTCAAAACTGAATAAATTATCAGCTTATCAAATAAGCTTGTGTCGCTGTTTTCGTTTTGTGTCGTTCGTAGCCTGCCGAGGTAATTTTTTCGTCTAAATCACTTAAGAATAGTTCGAAAAAGATGTTTCCTTTCAACTTTCAGCTCTCAGGCAATAATTCTGGATTTTGTTGACCAAAACATCGTACTATGTACATCAATTTTTTCGGTTGCTGTGGGCGACCATCGCTTCTTTGGCTCGCAAGTGTTGACAGATAGGTGACAAAATAATTATATTAAATTGGTGCTGGTTTTGTTCGATTTCGCTGAAATTTTATCATGATGAAACTGGAATGTTAAGGAATAGATTTTACTTTTGCCGATGTTTGGTAGCTATTAACGGAGAAGTTATAAATCGCTTCGAAGTTAACCTGCTAAATAAAGTGATGGAGGGTATGATCGCAGGCTACTTCACTCTCAGCGTTCCAGATTACATTCTTTGCATAGCGTGGGTTTTGCGTGACTGTTCAATCGAATGTTTTTGTTTGCACAGAAGCAAAAACTACGCGAAAAAGGTCATTTCAGCGACCTTTCAAAAGAATATAAATTTACGTATGTTCTGATATGAGGTTGTGAACAAATTTTTTTGACGAGCGTTTTGGTATAAATTTTTTTTCCCGAGAAAATGATTTGTTCATATTTGAGTTAAGTGTTTTGTCTCTGATTGTGTGAATTACGTCAAAATCAGCCTCCACAGAAGAGGGGGGCGAGAGATTAACTATATTCAAACTGGGCCCCGGTAAGTTCCACGTAGTGGTTCTAGTTTGATAGGGCATTGATACTCGGGGAAACCCAATAATATAACTGTACAACGTTTGGATGCAGGAGACCACGCAACGAATAATTCAACTGCTTGGCTTGTTATTGCCGGATCTCTTGATCAAGAAATGCTCGTACCAGACGTCACTAAAACCGAATAATTTGGGTTGCACATGACTTTGAGTTACCTTGAGAATCCGTGGTCTTTTTGACGACTTCATGCACCAAGGAGAAAGTAATCCACCGGGATTATCCAAAAGGTTAACACCACATGCAGCTACGTACAGTTCTTAAAATGCGAGAACTAGGCGAGAGGCATGGAACTACGTTATGAAATTCGTCTTCGGTTGAGGTTTACGCGCGTGTTCGTGGCACGAGCAGTCCATCGCGATCCCTTTCGCGAGTCTGTTCATTTGTTAGCGTTTCTCTTTGCTTAATTTCCCAGTGCGTACGAAAGCAATATTTGATGATATTCAATCTTATTCTGTGCTCGATTTTCCGTCAACAAAACCTCCACTAAACAGTAAAAGGAGAACAAGAGTGGGGAATCTGCATCGCGTGCGCCATCTTGAAAGTTTCAGGTAAGCTAAATTTTATATTGATGAACTTGAATCGGGCGCCATTGATAGTTCTGGGCTTTTTTAATTTTCATTTTCTCATTGATTTTACAGTAAGAAGGTCAGTAGGAGGTCAGTTGACCGGGGGTCAGTGTTTTGTCGAAACCCTAATAGTTGATTGCAAGGCTGCATGGTACTACGGCAGAAGAGCAAACGTTTGCCCTTCTGCCGTAGTACCAGCCTTCCAATCAATTTGGTAACATAACTGTGGCAGTAAATGGTGACTATCGTGTTGATGAAAATATTCCCGTATTCACAGTTACTTTCGCTGAAAGATTGACAGCGGGAAAACCTAATATTACTAGTAGTAATTAAAGATTACGAGAGTGCGTTCGACGCCGCAACTTTTATACAGATACCTTAAATGATTTCCGTAACTGACGTTCAACCTTTGTTGTCTCTTACTAAAACGAACATTTTTTTCATCAGTAACCAGGATTTTACAGAAAGATATGTCAGTGACAAAGTCCATGTCATTCTAATTGAAGAGGTCCCGGTACAAACTACGCTGCGTGACGGCGCCAGTTTTACGTTTCCGTAGACTCACAAATTTAATAGGACTAAAATATTCATATCAGCCTTCAAATTTCGTGCTAAATATTGTCACTACTGTTTAAGCGTAAAAGCAAAATTGTAAAGGTATGTTTTTACGAACATTATTCTAAGCACGAGGCTTAGGCTCGATTTCCGCCGCTCTCTCGTGTCTGGTCTACCCTCCCCGAGAAGAACCTGACTGGGGGGGAGGAGCGCAGGCTCATTTCCTGAACAGCGGCTGGTAATCGAGCCTACAGGAAGCGACAGGAAGCTCAAATATAAGTAAACATTTGCAATCGCGTGCTCGTTCATCGTAAACAGACTCCGCGCGATTGGGTTCACTCGTATGGATCTTTCCCTTAGAGTACTCTTCCGCCGATTCCAAATAATATTCTACCGGTACTGATTCTGCTATTTGCCCCGCGGGGTTTTCCAAAACCCGAGGAGACATTATAGCAGAATCAGTACTGGTGTTTTTATTTTTAATTTATCAGTGTTTTTATTGTCATTTCCCTATGACCAAATTGACGGCGTGGCTATGTGCTCTCCTTTAGGTCCTGTTTTGGCCAACATCTTTATGTGTCATTTTGAAGAGAAATGGGTCCTTAACAACAACGCTCGCCCTTCGGTTTGGTTTCGATACATAGACGATACCTTCACCTTATTCTGGGACCACTTTGAGATAATAGCAAAAGGTCGTTCTGATGCTCACTGCAAAGTACACAACAAATTTATTGGTCAAAATTTTAAGTTAGTTTGAACTTAGCCGCCAACCCCCGCTCCATTCTCAGCTCAGCCACTTCACTCTCAGCTTGCCCTTCCCGGCTTTCCCAGCCACGGTCAGACTTTTAAAGCCAGAGACTGTTCACAGCGTAGTTTGGGCTATGGAAAGATTTGTCACAGTAGTGGCAGTGCAACCTCGTTCTCAGGGTCTCTGTCTCTCGGTCTCAGGGTCCTGGGAACTAGGTTGGTGGCAGTGCCTTACCCAGTAAGGGCATGTTTTACATGATTGGTCCTCGTATTCTGAGGTACCACCTGGCGGAAAAACCATACTATTCATTGCTTAAAATTGATGACAATGATGATGATAACAAAATTAAAACTCTGCCAGGCATACCTGAAGTTTTTATCCTTTTATTGTTTTCATTATTCACAAAACAAATTTGTCTGTTTGGCCTGACCCAAATTATGGCTTTCCTTCGGACTGTCTATCCAAATAGACCTGGCAGATATTCTCTCTCTCTCTGTCTCTTTCCCTACCTCTCTGTCTGTCTCTTTCCCTACCTTTCCCTGTACTGAACCGTTCTCATACAACAAAGTAAACCAATCCTATCCAATAAAAGAAATTGAAAACTGCAAATGCCACGACGAAAGCTATCCTTGCTACAACTTCAACGTCGTGCGAGTCAATTTTCTTGTCTTTCGGAGTTGATTTTTCATGACTGTATTCCTCTAACGAGTACAAATCACCTCTGTAACTAGTGTATTCCATTGGTAAGTCATTGTAAGTAGAAGAGATGCGTAGGCCTTTGGGATGGAGTGGTTTCTTGAGCCTTGAAATGCTTCTCTTCAGATAAAAAAAGAGAAAACAACAAAGACATGATTCATTAAAATTAAAAATTGCAAAACATAGTCTTGGTTGGGGAATTCTTATCCGCCGTGATATTTTAAGCAGGTCCGTTTAAAATTTGTTGAATACATGTACTTAACTATATTAGAGGTTTCCACCATCCCTCGCAAGATCACCAATCAATTTTATCAGTCAGTTCGTAGCTCTCAGCCTCAAGCAAAATCAAGTACGTAGAATCAAACTGGCAATCTCTGTTTTTTCTAAACCAACTGGGTGAAGTATAAAATACGTTTCTCGCTATCTCTATATTGTAGGGACAAGAGCCCATCGGCATTTGATCGCAGGGACTAACACTGTGAAGCTTGCACTTAATGTATCAAGCGTGACGCAAAAGAAAATGGCCGCGCGAATCCCAGGGTTCGCGCGGTATTTCCGCGGCATTCCGAAAGGACTATGCAAAAGAGGGACTATCACGTGGTCCGCTATAAACACTTCATTTGTAGTACCTTTGCTCTTTCCTTGTGTATAAGACCAATATACTCCAACAATGTGCATAGTACAAAGAAGAAACATGTCATCAGATAAATATCGATGGCTTTCACATAAGAAACTCTTGGCATGGTCGAATTAACAGCTCCCCAGATGGTAGCGATTGTCAGTAAAGTTGTGACACACAGCCCCACTCGGGCAGGAGTGGCCTTGCTATCAACGAACAGTGACATCCAGGCCACAAACACCACTGCTATGCAAGGTATGTAGATTTGTATCAAGTAGAAGCCCATCCTTCTTTTGAACGTAAATGTTGCTTGAAGAACCGAATACTCGCCTGCAGAGAACCAGAGGACGTTTGGTTATGGTTGATCAAACAAGTTTTGCTGATTCGATCTGTTTCTGTTTCTGAACAATAACATCTTATTGTTTTACCCTTTTGTCCAAGATGCAAATGACTCTTTTGTTCCTTGTTTTACTTTTGTCCTATGCATTATGACGTCAGCTGTGCCGTTTTACATGGTCATAAGCCAAAAGATCGAATCAACCTCGTTCCCAGGGTCCTCTCTCTACCTAGAAAGAGGAACCTGGGAACGAGGTTGAGATCGAATTACACCTCATCCTGCACTGCTTTTCGTATTAGGAACTTGCAAGTTTTAGCAAAATTAAATAAGGCAAGAAAAACAAAGATTAGCTAAGAGTCCACGTACACAAGAGAAGATGTTTTTGGAAAAGGGCAAGCACTGTGAAGTGTGGGAATTTTTAACGTGGGTCGATATCTGTTCCTCGATCGCTGTCATTTTCTTAGCCTTTGTTTAACTGTTTTTTTTTTCTCTTAAGGTTGATGAACTTCGCAATTTAAAATATCAACCATAAAGGACTGACCTTAAAAAGGCGGATCAGTATATTCAACAAAAAATGAAAGGAGATCGATGTAATTTTTGTTTATTGTTGGCTCATAGCTCAACTCACTCACCAGCCACGTACTCGACTCGTTGTACAGCGGTAGTCATGTGCTTCATGTAAAACTGCGCCATTTCTTTGTCCAATACCACAACGCCGGGCATCGACGTCCAAGCGTAAATCAGATGTTGCGTCGGGTATGCGTCTGAAATGCGTCAAAGTAAGTCATATTACTTTAATTACTGGCAGACGGATGTAACACAACAATTTACTACAAGTGTTTTTACATATACTGCGAAACATTACTCATGCTCCAGAGAGAATAGAGTACTAGAACTGGTAACTAGGTTGTGCATGAGGTTTTATTATCAATAGATTAAAATTGGTGAAAACGCTTACTGCCAGCCGTGAAATTACGCGCTTTTTTTAACTGAGAGCTGAGGTCTGAAATCTTTAAAATTTAATGAGTAATGTAAATCATAAGTAATAGTACTGGACGCCGAATGGAAAACAATTCAGGTAGTAATTACGCTGGAAATTTCAAAATCAAAGGATTGCAAGGCGCGCGGGTCCGTTTGAAAATACGAGCACAAGGTCCTATCACTCATCAGTCGTATCGACAACGAAATTAGAAAAAAGTCTTTTGAGAACTTCTTTTGAACAAAAAAGTAAATAGACTAGCGCTTTCCTTAAGTTTAAAAACTCTTGGAAGATTAAGAAAGAAGCCAGTAATGAGCCAACAATTGACAAATTGGCGCGGGAAGAACCAATCACTATCCAAAACTTTGTTATAGATGCAGTCTGAGGTTACAGCACTCCCAACCAGAGATTCCGTAAATCAAGCTCTACTTACAGCTCACAATGTTTAAGGAACACGTTTGCTCATCCAACGGAAATGTTCTCAAATCCATGTGACATCTCGCTATCAGAGTTGCTCTGCCATGAAGATACCGTAAGCTTAAAACAAAACTTTATTTGTGAGTAGTAGATGAACTACGCAAAAACAGAAATATCAAAATCATTTACAATAATTCATAAAATGATCTACTGATACAGTAGCTAGAGTAAAAATGAGGACAAGGTAAGAGGGTAAATTGTTGTATCATGTCATCGCGAAATCTGACCGTTGCAGATTTAAAGCCAACTGCGTTCTACTATCCTTTGGTTTCGCTTTTTAGTAACGAGTGATTTTGAAATAAACTACAGCCAGGTTATGCTGAAAGGTCGTTTGCATTGGAATAAAAATGACTCACAAGAGTCCCATGAAACGGCGTCACGCAAAACCACACAAATTGTCCGAGCCTAACCTTGTTCCCCAGTCCACTTTTCCGTTTTCAGAGATATCGAGCTTGTGATTGGTTGTTAGGACATTATGCATATTGGATTTGGTGGCGTCCACAAACATTGTGTCTGGAACCCAGATGTAGTCCGCCGGGTGTTTAGTTCCCATAGTCAGAGTCATCTTCGCAGTCATGTTGTGAGAAAGCCTAGTGTCTTGCCAGTGCTGACGAAAGAACATGTCCAACCCAAATTCCTAAAGGGATGATAGGGCATAACTCGTGATAATTTCTCCGGTTTGAAAAAGCGATTTACATTTGGGAAGAGTACACGGCAGCCCTTTCTGAATAAGTGCGAGGGGAGTGGAGGGGCAGATTCACAAAGCCCTTCCACCTATGAATTGTTTCGAGCTCAAAAGTATTTAGTTAAGTTACCGCACCTTCGGCTGGGAGAATCTGGCCAAAAAACTGGTCCATGAATCTGAACCAGGGACCAGATTTAGATTTTATTGTGCTGTGTTCTTGGGCAACTAGTGATAATTCACTCAAAACAACCCAACATTCTCCAACAAACTCATGGCCATTTTTTCTCATTCGTACAATGATGAATAATGTGCAGTTAAAAAAAACATCGTTTTTAAAATAATTAGTCAGAGCGTACAAAGCCCTAGCCATATCCACTACCGCAGTGGTAGATAACTCACTATATCTACCTCTCATACAGTATTGTGGTGAATAACTCACATTATTACACGACTCAGGCACTCAGAGGGCCAATAACTAAAATCAACCAATCAAAATGCTCTATTGCCGGTCCAATATTCTCTAAGTATTGGACCGGGCATCGTCCCGAATGATCCCGCACTTTTGAAAAACCTTCAAAGCTTTCTTCATGCAATCGTATAATAAATCTCTTATTAATCAAGCTTGCTCGGGACCGTACTGGGAGAATATCGGCCCTCGGTCTTTTTGTACGGACCTCGCTGCGCTCTGTCCGTACTGTCAAGACCTCGGGCCGATATTCTCTCAGTGCGGCCCTCGCGCTTGGTTAATAAGATTTAGTAAATTCTCAGCTCCGACTATTGCATTTCTAGCTTTTTGATTCGCTAAAAAACTCCGACTATGAGCCAATAGTCGGAGGTTTACGTCATATGGAAAATAGTGCGCCAAGTTTAAAATTTTTCGCTTTGTAAAATTGTGGAAATAAAAATCGGCTGCAAAACCCGGCTTGAGAATTTACTAAAACAATTATTCCATTCGCCCTTGTTGGATATAAAGTGATTATAACCAACTCGTGCTACGCGCTCGTTGGTTATTTTATCACTTCATATCCAACGCGGGCTCATGGAATAATTATTATATATATATCTACCTCTTATAAAGTACAGCGGTGGATAAGTTACAATATCAACCTCTTGAGGCTGGTTTTCACTAGCGACAGAGTCGTACTCGGAGTCGTAATCAGAAGCGTAGGTCAATACGATCTAGTGAAAATCAAACCGACGGAGTCTGAAGCAGAACACTGATTCTGCTTATGACTCCATCGCTACAATCAAGTGAAAACTGCATTGTCAGATTCGCAAGCAGAAGCGGAAGAATAAACCAATGACAATGTTCCACTCCGGGCCTAGCAATAGGCTGGTTCTTCCGCTTCCGCTTCCAACTCCGACAACTTAATAGTTTTCACTGGATCATAAGCGACGGAGTCGTAAACGGAATCGGAAGAAATGAAAACGTTCGGATTCTTCCAACTCCGATTCCGTCAAGCTTATGACTCCGCTTACGACTCTGATTTTCTATTTTCACTAGGTCCTTAAGGTCACTTACGACTCCGACTCCGTGGCTAGTGAAAAACAGCCTTTACACAATACAGTGGTGGATAACTCACCATATTCATGCACCTCTTTCACGGTGCAATGGCGGATCATTCACTATTTTCACCTCTTACAGTGGCGGATAACTCACCATGTCTACCTCCTTGATGCTGCTAAAAGATGCCACCGAGATGTCAACCAGGACCTCAATTGGACTGCCTTGAACAAACCAAAAGGGGAACTCTAAACTCGAAATACATTTGCATTAATTTTTATGTTACACCTTGTCGGACATCATTTAGCGTATGTATAATTTTATCAAGACGAATTATTAGCGAGGATAACAATGTGTATTCTCGGCTGAAGGCTCACTTTCTTTTGTATTAAATGACTATTAAAAAGCGGACTTTTCGAGTAAGATTTTTTCTTCACTCGTGGCATGAGTGATAGAAACGCGTCAAATTGGAAGGGGGCGAGGTAGAAGCGGGCGTTTGATGCACGGACGTAAAGTTTTAACCCAACAATCTCAGTAATTAATAAACCGATATACTCCACAGAGTTAAACTTGATTCGATTGAGCCTTTCGGTCATGCCGTAAAGAGACATAAGCGTTAGACTGTGTAAGACGTTTAGTTCAAATAAAAAATTATGAAATTAATTCTCATTTAAATGAAATCTAAAAAAGGGATTTCTTACCTGTGTAGTTAGGTCTAATCCGAGAATCATAATTATTTAGTAAATAGTGCAGTCCTTCAGTCAACTTCTCCATGGTGGAAGATTCAGAGCTGCTGAATTGCATAAGGAAAGAATTAAAACGACTGTTTCTGAGGAAGAAAATCAAATATAATACAAACGTTTACACTTGAATGTCGAAAAGTAACTGGTTTTGCTTTGATGCCCACTTTTGTGACCAACTTGTCTCGCAACAAAATACAATGCTGCAAGTTGAGGCAACATGTTGCGCAAAGTAGACTCGAGTTCTTCTTTCTGCAACAAATTTTAATTTTGCTGCTCGCATTACCACTGAAGCTACAACTTGTCTCGCAACAAATTTGAATTCAACGCTTGTGATTGGCTTTCACGAAGCCAAACAACACGGCAAATAAACAAAAACATGGCGGACTGTGAAGACATCCTGAATTCGAAGTGGGCTAATAATTCTCGGAAATTAGAATCATAAATTTGCCCTGTTCAAAGACCTGAGGGCTATCATAGACTTTGGAACACCTCGTTTGTCCCTTCAAAACAAGCAGCAAAAAAGTCAAAAGATTGGAAGAACTGTCGCAAAAATACAACTTTTTGCTTAGCTACCAGAAACGAAACTGAGCTTCATGCATACTCAGTCGGGAGAACTTCGAATTC
>CM042752.1:2827125-2832125 GCA_022496165.2 Catalaphyllia jardinei
ATTCGGAACACAGCGATAACTTTAAAATAAAATTTAAAACATTAGCCTTCATGGCTCACGTTCTCCAGACATCGCAAGATTAGGCCATTTCACGTTGTCATTTTGCAGAGGATGGCAAAGAAATGTACCAAGAATTATAACGCACGTGCAGAGCTATTGTTCTGGCCACAGTTATTCAAAGGCTGAATAACGCTATCCACCGGATAAATCGCTATCCAGTGGATAAGTATTGACAAAACAAACCACGCTATCCATTGGATAGTGATTTATCCTGTGGATAGCGTTATCCAGCCTTTGAACAACTGGGGCCTGTTCATTAAACCTTTTAATTTGTTTAGCGACGTTGCCGTTGCCGTTGCCGACGTGGTTTCGTAAACTCCCCAATAGCGCCCGTAACAAACAGCGGAACACGCTAGTTATAGGCATGCGTGACAGCGCGCCTCGTCCTGTTCTACTTGTGACAGCGAGCCCCCTTTTTCTGTTATAATCTACCAGTTTCATTGTTCTACGAATCGTATCATCTATTTATTATATTTACTTCTATTTCACTAGCAGGCGTAGCAATGATTTTCCCAACTTATTTACATCGCTAAAAATCAAATCTATAAAATTAGTTCTTCGGTGATTTTCAGACTCAAAGTCGGCGCATATTTTAATATTTAAAATAGTCACATTTTCTGGTTGGGATAAATCTTCACTGCAAACCCAGGGCTCGAAATTGCGACTCACTGGTCGTCGATGCGACCATAAATTGAGCACTGGCGACGAAATTTTCAGAACTGGTCGCCAGCTGGCGACTCGTGTTTTGTCTGATAACTAAAGAAAACCACGACACAACTTTTGTTTTTGAATCTTTTTATTACGAAATCAATCAGATATGGTAGCTAGTATACTACTAATGCACGCTCATATGACCAGTAACCAATCAGGAGCCAAGAAAGGCCATGTTGGAAAACAACCCACCAGCCTCAACGGAGGACTGGAATCGGTCTTACAGATTTCCATGGCGACACAAATCACACCAGGGTTTTCGCAAAAATGTCACGCAACTTCAAAATTCACGTGACAAAACTTTGATAAATGGGAGTTTGTTTTGGGCGAGAAAATGGCCCACTGGACTCGAAGGCCTGAGATTAGTCTTTTCATATTTTTTACCCTCGGACTCGAGAATCAATCTATACACATGTAAATCAAATGAGAAACAATTGTATTTTCAAAATCCTAATTCTTTACAAGAGGGACCTGTGTCCAATTTGCAAACAAGGTGTGTGCAATTCTAATTGAAATACATCAAGTGGAAATGCAAATCTAAACTCATTGATCTGAACTGTTCCCTTGAGAAAAGCATCATTCAAAAGAATCTTAAACAAACAAAAGACATTTTAAGCCATCGTTGAAGAATTAACATATGGAGTCAGAGATGAAACGTGAAATGAATTAAAAACCGAGGGCATGCTTAGAAGCTAAACATATCATCTAAGGTATTTCAAACAAACGTTCGCGCTTGAAGTAAAGATCAAAAAAACATTGCAAATCGCATCACTCCTGATTCATCAGCCGCAGAAATTATAGTTCGGTCTAGGCGGTTCTCTAATAGTGGCAAGAATAATTCACTTACATCAACCATAGTCCTTTCAAATTCCTCCAAAGCGATGCTCAGCTCTTGATCACTTAGTTCCATAATCGCCAAGATAAGAATGCGAAAAAGTGTGTCCAACTTCGTCGCAAGTAAAATGATTTTGCTCAAGTCTGAAAGACTTGTATATAAAAACGTGTATCCAATGAGAAGATGGGGATAGGGGGTATGCGATGTCACATGGTTAAGAACTATTGTGAAGATGGGGGATAGGGGGTATACCTATGTCATGAAATTGCTATAAACAAAACAGAGTCTGATGCATAATTTATGACGTTTATTGAATAATAACAGCATGAAAACCAAAGAGAGAATTGATTCCAATTTTAATCTTGACCGCCGGTGCTCCACAAATTGTATCGCTGGGAGCTAGACTCGTTTCTAGTTTCTCACACTCTTGGTCCCAGGCGCCAGAACGCACAATATTGTGACCTATTTTTCTTTGTTTTTGGCCACGAAGTCTTTGCCTGATCCGTTCCTTATTCTTGGCATAATAACTTCTCCAATATTTGTTGAGCCGTTCCCTGTTGTTTGTACAGTATTGTCTGCGGTAATTTGTGATGTGTTCCTTGTTTTGTTGACAATAGGCTCTCTGGCTGCTGGCGAACCTTTCTTTGTTGTTTTCATACCACCTTTTACGACGTGATTTGAGAATCTCGGCGTTCTCGGTACGATATCGTTTTGGCCGGGCCAGGATTTGCTCTCTGTTCTTTGCATAATAGTTTTTATGGTAGGCCTTTTTACATACAACCTTCTGGTCATTCCCCGACCGTTGATTGAAGCAATTCATCTTGTGTGGCGTCTTACAAATAATGATTAACACGCTAGAATCACAAACTCTTATAAGAGTCACATGGCCAATTCAGTGTATCACACTAAGGCTTAAACCTCCCCTTCCGCTACTTCTTCGTCGCCGTCATCATCAGGGAGCAATTTCTTTTTCATTAGTCTGTTCAACAGAAATTTCCGTTTTGCCACTGCCGACTCGGCCGCCTCGTCAAAATCCATGTCATCTTCCTCAGTAAAGCGTCTAAGAGTCTTCATGACTTTACGGTGTATTGCATTGTGTTTGATATGGTGAGTCCATTTTAGGCGCTCTAAATAAGTCCTTCGTAGCCTTCTTCTACTTACAGGTAAAATGGCATTGAAAGCGGTATTTTCTGCACAATGTTGGGATTTTCCTTTATCCAGGAACTGTTGGACTTCTTTCAGGTAGGTTTCTTTGATATCTTCCCCGACTTTTTGATGTAACGGGCGCCATGGATCTGGTTCATCGTCATCGTCCGCTTCTTCTTCCTCTTCGGAGCTGCTAGTCTCTTCCTCTTCAGGCTCCTCTTCTTCCTGTTCCTCTTCTACCTCTTCTTCTTGTTCTTCGTCTTCTATGTTTTCATCATTCTCTTCTTCCACGGGACCAAAAATATCTGTTGAAGGAGTACGCATGGTTCTCGTCGTCCTTCACCCAAGACAACGTGCTTTAAATAAGCCGAAACGATTGAAGTGATATTTAATATATCAGTTTTGCTTAGTGATCAAACATCCTCCTTTTTGATTCGTCGATGCCAACGCGGGTATCCTTCGTGCGTCAAGAGGTGACTAAAAACTCGTTTCCTGTCGTCACTGGCAGGATGTAAATCTAGGACCGTGTACCCAAACGGTCGTTCCGTCACGTTTTGATACACGTTCATCATGTCTTGCCAACAAGTGGGAAAAGCTTGAAACAGTAAATTCTTCATCCCCAATTGATCTCGTGGATTTTTAAAGGCTACGATGTAGTGGGCGTTCCTAGGAATACTCTTTGCGTATTTCCCTGGGGGAAACATGTCCTGGCACAAGTACAACACCGTGATATTTTGGTGATGTGAATGTTTGGTGAATAAGTCCAGCAACTCTTTGTCTTCACCTTCCTCGACCATCAGATCATCTAACACGAGTAAACCACCTTTCGGAAACCATTTTTGCAAATGGAAGGTAGTAGGAACCCCTTCGTGAAATTGTATAACCGCGTCTTTCATGTCTTGGAATTCATGTTGCCACACCCCGTAGCAATAATGAATCGTGGGAGGAGGGCTTACAAACAGTTCTTCCAAATGATCCAAGAGTAAAGATTCGGTGAAACAAGTCTTGCCACAACCGGAAGGACCAACAATCAAGATACTAGAGGGTGTCTTGAACCGAAACGCTTCTCCCATTTCTATTCCACTAGGTACCCCATGGTATTTTTCGGTAGGAAGTGTAATCTTTGGAGCATCAACTCGTGTTATTGCTGTTGACGATGGGAGGTCTACCAAAGGGAGTTTCTGCAGAAAATCTGCAAGTATTGCAGAAAATGTGCAGAAAATCTGCAACTATTGCAGAAAATATGCAGGTATAGCAGAAAAGGTTTCTGCAGAAAATCTGCAAGTATTGCAGAAAATGTGCAGAAAATCTGCAGCTATTGCAGAAAATCTGCAAGTATTGCAGAAAATCTGATAACGCTTTACAATAAAATCAATAACGCTTTACAATAAAAATACGCGTGAAATATACGGTAATAATACATGAAAAACGTTAGTGTAAGTTGATAGGAAGAGCATTGAAATCAAGCACCTTTTCTCATTGGAGATTGCATTAAATATTCACTAAAGGGGATTTACAATTTCCAAAACCATATCACACTGCAAAAATTGAAAAATATGAAACATCGTTTGTCTCCAAGCTTCTACTTTGGCGCCAAAAATAGTAGTTCTGCATTCCTCGACCGTCGCCGGGTAGGATAACAGTAGTCTTATTTTGAACAAATTGTGCTGTTCGTCGTCAAATTAAACCCGCAATTCTCTAGTTAGTTGTTAAAAGAGGCCGAAGCAACTTTAGCATTGTCTTCATTTTAGCTAGTGGCGAAGAAAAAGGTTATTTTCCTGTCGTTTCGGTAGGACACCTAAGTTTTGACTGCCGCACGTACTGCGGGCTCAGCCACCGTATGCAAGGGCTTCTTCTCCGGTCGGAGACTGGTATGAGCAATGTGGTTGTGTAGGGGCCTGGGCCAAGCATCGGCAGCGAAAGGCGTCGAGAAAATCAAGACGAAAAAAAAGAACGGCCGTTCAAAGAATTGAAGTAGCAAAGGGAAAGTACGATGGATCAGTGTTTGTCTCACAATGAAAACCACGGACTTTAAACCTTTTATGTTTCGCTTCATTAAAATGACTATGGAGACAACCATCAGCTTTGGACCAGAGACATAACTAGGTGTTACTCGTGTTGTTTCTAATTCTCTTCGCTCTTCCGAATTGTGACTTTTATTCCATGCAAAGTAACATATAAAACCGTGCTTTTTGTAAGTTATACATAAATTAAGTTGACGACCAAAATTTACGAACTGGCGATCAAA
>CM042752.1:2837125-2846429 GCA_022496165.2 Catalaphyllia jardinei
AACCTGTGTAACATGCCAGGTAGCTAGACTCGTTCGATCTCACCCACATATAAAAATGACGGATGCTCTATGGAAATTTTATAAAGAACCCCCGAGATCTACCAAGATCCTGTTTTGTGGGCGTGCATGTCTTGAATTCTTTTTCACCCCTAAGAGGCATCAATTCTAAAAGAGCACTTTACTCGGCTCCTGAACTATTTTTCTCGTCTCCGTATACCCTAAAAGGTACCACAAAAACTCCCCTGTGGACCTTTTGTGTCTGAGCCGCTAAAAGGCACGATGAACGCTCCGTCCATTTTATATGGGGGTATTCCCCCGGGGAGGGAGGGGAGGGGGAGTGTTCGAGCCCATCCACCTTGCGCTCTTCGCTCTCAAGTTTTGAGCGCCGCAGAAATGTTTTGGTTTCCGAGTTCGGCTTTCAATTAGCAGAAATCATGCGGCTTATTACCACACTTGAAACATTTTACTTGTTCACAGAAGGTCTCAGTGGGGTTGTGGCTCACGGCTAACGGTTTTAAAATATCTTGGCTATTTTTAGGACTAATGGTTGATTTATTTTCTTTACGGTTAACATAACTTTTAAATAGTAACTTCCATTGTAGTAATTTTCATTGATTATTGTAAAACATCTTAAAGGTCTTAGGACCATGGGCGTAGCCAGGAGTTTTCAAAGGGGGGGGGTCACACTGAGTCATACAGAGGATACTCACCAGATTGTCACCTGAAAATTGTAGGTTGTTTGCTTACAAAAAGGCTCACAAAGGGGGGGGGGGTCACGGGCACCCCAGGACCCCCCTCTGGCTACGCCCTTGCTTAGGACCATCAAGAGACGGAAATAGGTATTATAATAAGAATCGTAGACGAATATTAAGTAAGGCTTGAGAGAATATTTTCAACAGAAAAATTAGCTAAAGAAATGTACGATGGTTTGACATCTTTGGATGTCATTATCAAGTAAATGTGTAGCTTAGTTTTGTAGCAAGCGAGCGTAGCAAGCGAACGGCAGCAAAATCACAGATTATGCTAGGGCAGCTTGCGACCTACGGTGCAAGATGGATTGTACGAAGATAAAGGAGACGAATAATATATAGATTTAGGCCAGCCTAAAAGCGTAGCTCCAGGGCCAGGTTAATCAGAGCACGATTAAGCTAACTCAAGAAAGGGTAGAATTTTGATTTGAGTTTTGTAACTTTGCGGTGAGGTTTTCTGTACATTGTTTGGCCTCCTGTTTTGAGTTTTAATGATCACCATATACACAAAACAAAGCAACTAAAAACATTTGTAAAGGACATTAGCCCGCGATCCGAACGAAACCAGCACTTGGTCAGCGGTTAACTTCAATAAAACACGCGACCTTAATGAGCTCAAAACCTGAGCTAGCGATATGGTCATGTGATTCTGGTCAGCGGATTGCTTGATATGACAGCTGTCAATTTAACATAATATGCATATCTGATATCTATATGTTATTTACCGGTCGGGAGGTCTGTATGGGAAAAAACTGCGCCCGAGGTCTTGAGTCGGCCGTACTCAAGACCAAGGGCACAGTTTTTTCCCATACGGACCGACCTAGCCCGGTAAATAACATGTTTATTTTTTCCTGCAGTAAATATAGATTATAATATGTTAAGAACCAGATATCGTTTTTATTCACGAGTTTTTAATACCATATCGCGAACGAGCGAGTCTTCGAGCGAGTGAAGATATGAATTTTATGTTCGAGTGGCGAGAACAATATCTCACGAAAGAGCGCAGCGAACGAGTGAGGTATTGTTCTTGCCACGAAAACATAAAATTCATATCTTCGAGCTAACGTGTAATGTTCTTTTTAATATATAGACATACTGATGAAGGCTTTTTTCCGAAGATTTCCGACCACCTTCCGAAGATTTCCGAAGATTTTCCAAAATTGTCCCGAAGGCCAGACGAACGTTCCCGCATATTTTCCGAGAATTTCCGAGAATTTCCGAAGATTGCCGAAGACTTTCGAGGAAAACCGGAAAATGTTTCGATGATACACCACACGATAATTTTTCTTTACAGCAGAACCTGTTAACAGAACAAGACAATGGATTATACATAAGAAGCACCTGGTATGGACGTGACCCAAAAGGATACGTACCCAGGAAAGGGAAAGGCGGGAGGGTCATTGTTATATTCGTTTCCTTTATCTTCGTATAATCCATCTTATACTGCATGCCGCAAGCGGCCTTAGCATAATCTGTGTCATTTAGCAATGTCTTAGTAAAGCTAAAATTGTGTCTGGGCCTGTAATAAAAACGCCTGAACGTGGAATTAGCTGACCAATCAGCATGATCTAGGATATCCTACAGAGAAGCACCCCTTTCATAGGCAGCTGATGCAGACGATCCTCTTACTGAGTGAGCTTTAGACATACTTGTATCTCGGATACCTGCCCGAGAGATTATATCCTTCAGCCACTTACTGAAATGGAATTGTGGGGGCGAATGTATGACAATGAAAGCTTGTTGGGTTTTGAAGCCAAGGGAGGGAATTCTGAATTGCGATGTTCATAAACTTTAGGACAGTTAACCACACAAAGGTTAGGATTTTCCTCAAAACTAGCATGAAATGAAGATCCTGGGCTGCTCGAGATTTCTTTGTTAAATCTGGGAGTGCAAAGATCACTTCTTCAGGGTTAAAGCACCTATAACTGAGGTCATGAGAGACTACTTCTGATACTCTTTCCATTGCAGTATAGGCTAGGAGAAAACCAAGCTTCTGGAATAAGAGAGCCAGAGACTCGCTTACCCCTAAACCACCAATAAAAGAAACAACAAGGTCGACATCCTAGGTACTAGAATATCGGGTAAAGGCGGTATTAGATTGTAGGCTACCATTAACAGTCAAACCCAAACTGAATAAAGTTCAGGGTGAGTACTAGAAATGGCAGACCGGTAAACATTAGGAGTCCTATAAGCTCTAACAAGAATAAATTCAACAGAGAGGAACTCTAAAACTGAGTCTACAGAATCTTTAATCGAATTAAGTTTCCGTTCCCGACACCATCTATTCCATCTTCGTCCAAGCTGATAGGCTTTGTATGTTCCATCCCTCCAGGCTGCAACAAGTAGGGTTTGAGCGGTTGTGAAATGCCTGCTTGTGAATAGGATTGGCGGTTAGCAGCCAACCTGCTACTTGTAGGTTCAAAAAGGGGTGGACTTCCCCTTATCGTGTCAGTAGGCCCGGATAGAGAGGGAACGGAATTGGAGGTGCTACACACAGCTCGAGAAGCAGAGGGTACCATGGCTGAGACTGCTAGACCGGTACGACTAGAACAAAGTGTGACACATTCTGGTCTAGTAACTGTCCGAGGCAGTGGCCTACTAGAGCAAAGAGAGCGAATGCACATCCTGTCACGTTGCTCCAGTCCTGGGAAAACCCATCCACTGCCTTCATGCCAACTGTAAAACCATGAAAGTTGAGTTGAAAGCCGAGAGGCAAACAGGTCTACCTATAAGGGGCCCCAGACCTTATTTAGTTCCGTGAACATTAAGGGGTCCAGGTTCCAGTCGTGATGATCTAGAAAATAATGCTAGAGATTCTCGGTCTGCTCGGATATTTAGTACCCCTGGTAAATACTGAGCCTCGATGAGGAAAATGTGGTGAAGGCAGCACTCCCATAGATCTTATACCAGACGTGCCAGAACAGGAGATTTTGTGTCCCCCATCTTGTTAATGGGTGGCAGTCAAATTGTCCATTAACAAGCGCACTCGGGTTTGAACTTTGCCTTTCAGAAATTCGAGGCAAAAAACCCTGTCAGTAGGCATCTGTCTCGACAACCCAAAACCAGAGCTTTTCCATTCCATGCTTCTAGCTTGTCCCTCCACCAGACCAATTCCTCTCAGTCTGGCCTGAGGGAAAGGGGAGCAGCAGGGTCGTAGGTTTGAGAATGTATTAAATCCCTGTTTTTCTCGTTTTGCAAGAGGCGCAAGTGAAAGGGCCCTGGAAAGACAGCTTGAATGGTAGAGGTAGTTGTCTCACCGTTGCTAGCGGCGATTCTAGCTGTAGTAAGGCCTGACACTCCTTTCTTACTTTCCTGATTTCTTCCCGAGGGAGTGCCAGGGACAGAGAGAGGGAATCTATCACAAATCCTTGAAATTCCATCTTTGTGGAAGGGACTAGGACTGACTTCAGATAGTTTATCATGGAACCCAACCTTTGCAAAAGATCTAAGACAGTTGAGGCATGTTGGAAGGCAATGTCCCCGTTTTGAGCCATTACTAGCATGTCGTCTAAATAGACTATCAGTCTGGTGCGAAGTTGGCGTAACAGGCGTTACTACAGGTTTCATAAGTTTCGTGAAGACTCTGGAAGCACTTGCAAGCCCGAAGGGCAGAAGGGCAGGCAGGCAAAGATCGGCAAACTCGTACATCGTTTCCTTTCAAACAAACCTTAGATACTTTGGTACTCTGGTGGTTCTTCCAGACTGGCGCTAGAAATAGGCATCGTTCAGGTCTATCTTGAGCATAAAGTTGCCTTTTCTCAACAGATCCCTGAGCATATGAATACCCTCCATCTTGAAATGTGCGTTAGGGATGAACTGATCGAGGGAGCGGACGGGCCTCTGGCCACCCTCATTTTTGAGGACGAAAAAAATTGAACTCGCAAACCCTTGGTGTAGCATTTTCTCCAGCATTTGTTGCATTTCTAGGTCCATAAGAGCAATAATCTCCTTTGAGTGACGAACTGTCAGCGGGACGGATAATTGGTGCGGGGTACTCACGAAGTCCAAATGAAACCTTTGATCAGTTTCTAAGACCTAAGGATCTTTGCTTATAACCTCCCAGTTTGAAATGGAATTTTTTTAGGCGTCATGCTAGGGGAAAGTGATTAACGGCTAAAGGATTTAAATGTAACATCATACCTGGTTGTAAGTGAGAGGGCCTCTCTAACTGGGTAGCTGAAGGGATTTGCTGCAGGGCGCCTCTGGCAGCTCTGCCTCGACCTTTGAATGAACCCTGAAACTGACCGAAGTTGCTGGAATTTGAAAACCTTTGACTGGCACCACCCCTGAATGGTTCCCTCGTCTTCCACTGAAGGGGGTGGTGTGGCCTCGAAAAACCTGAGCAGGTCGTGAATTCTGTCCCACAGAAGCAGCTGAAAGTAAGGTCTTTGCTGACTCGGATCTGGTCTTAATCCTTGCTTCGAATCCTTCCCGAAACAAACTTTTGCCAGCTTGTGGAAACTCTTCCGAGGCAACAGATGTTAGAGTTCCCTTGGAATTGTGGGTATACTTAGACGGTGCCTTGCGTCGCTCCTTACACAAACGTGCAGAGGCTTTACCCTGCAGACGTATAGCATTCGATGTGATTGCTCGATGTTCCTTCATTTGCTCATAACTGAGGATCATGTGTTCACCTGGTTTAGTTTCGCAAGGAAGCCGTAAACATGCTCAAATAACATGGCTACCGGGCCCATGGTGTCTAACACACGATTTTGCAAAAAAAAAAAACATTATTGTCCTTGTCGAAAAATTTGATGCCAGGCAAGAGTGACGGTAGATAGTTATCCAAAGAGGGAGTGTAATCACAATCAACATCTGGACGTGGGTACTTTTAAGCAATTTCTATTCTCTCAGTGGCAGACAATGCAATGTGCCTAAGAATGCCGATAACTGCCACTTAGTTGCCAGCGAGCGAGCGAGCGAGCGAAAAAGTTTAAGATGAGAAATGCCCGGGTTTGTACCATCGGGCTCTAATACAACTACCTCGCCAGACTAGAGTCGCCATTTGCCGAGTGATCCTTGAACGCTCCCGGGGTTTGACTTCGTAACAGAGCTTAGAACCTCGAGCACTCCGTGGACACCATCTTCGTGTGAAGAACTATTAAAACCTTCAAGTGAAGTATGATCCTCGCAGTAAATTTTCCAATTTAAGCAATTGGAAAGAAGAAGCCTGAAAAAAATCAGGGCTTCAACTGGATTCGAACCCATGACCTCCGCGATACCGGTGCTATGCTCTACCAACTGAGCTATGAAGCCACATATTGGGAGCAAGGTCAATTTATTGAGTTCATATCTCCCGTAAGAAGTGAAATGATGTAAAGTGTATCATATCTCCCGTAAGAAGTGAAATGATGTAAAGTGTATCATATCTCCCGTAAGAAGTGAAATGATGTAAAGTGTATATCACCTTGCTCCCAATGTGTGGCTTCATAGCTCAGTTGGTAGAGCATCGCACCGGTATCGCGGAGGTCATGGGTTCGAATCCCGTTAAAGCCCTAATTTTTTTTTTTCAGGCTTCTTCTTTCCAATTGCTTAAATTGGAAAATTTACTGCGAGGATCATACTTCACTTGCATCTATAACCGCAGTTCAAATATGAATTATTTCATATACACTTTACATCATTATGTTAAATATATTAATTGTTCAAGTTAAATATATTAATTGTTCAAGTTCGCTGTATTTCAGAGCGAAACAAAGTTGGTAACACGTTGTTAATTGCTGCGCAGCGAGCGTAGCGAGCGAGCAGCAACATAAACAGGATTTAAGAAGAAAATATAAAAGGGAGTACGAATTCTCGAAGTCATCACTTTTTACCAGAATGCATTGCGGCTTTTTACCAGAATACATTTCGGCTTTTTACCAGAATGCATTGCGCCTTATACCAGAATGCATTGCGCCACGACTGCTCCTGACTACGAACAACACGAGGTTGTGACACCGTTGTGCTGGCGTCCTTTTTCGCGTGGATTGCAGTTGAAAAAGGTTAGTGGTTATGGTTTGCTTTAATTTACCTGTAAAGACTGTAAAGCGATGTGAGCGATATCGTGCGTGGCTTTCACAACCCTTGCTGTTGTCGTTAATGCAGAATTATCTGGACGATTCGATTAATTGTCACACAATAATTTAAAACTTAGTGCGTCAATTTCCTAGCAGTCACGCATCCTTCGTCAAATTCTTTTTAAGAGATATCGCCGGTACTTAAGCTTGTAGAATAATTAAAACAAACGAGAACCGTAGAACATGCTAATTTATATCTGCTGCGATCGATTTGTTTCCATCTAAACATGAATTTAAGCTAAAACTTCAGCATTTTCACATATCGCCACGGACGCGTCCTCACCGCTGGTCCTTATCAGAGTCTGTCGATTCTAGAGACATGTGCGTATCAGTTCAGAATTTATAAGTCAGCTTTCTACTCATACAATTTCCACATCTTTCGTTTATTTGGATTTGGTAAAGAGGAGGTTGATGTGTATCAATTCATGTCCAAACAGTTAAGATCACCATGTGCTTTAGTCACGATCACCAGCGATGCGTCATATGTATTAATGTGTCGTTGTTGTCTTCTTGCAAACAATTTGGAAATCTGCGCCACTAACAACACGAGGATGCCATACATTCTTTTCGCGTGGATTCCACTGAAATTTTGTTTTGATTTACCTGTAAAACGATGTGCAGGAGAGGGTGATTGACTTTCACAACTCTTGCTTTTGTTTTTAATGCAGTACGTGAAAGTTTGTAAAAATCTAATCGCCCGGGTCTGGACGATTAATTGTCACATCTTATTTTAAACTTAGTATGTCATTTCTTAGCAGTCTCGCTCCGTGGTCGAATTCTTAAATCAGATGAAGAGAAATCGACGTTACAAAAACTTGTAGAATAATTAAAACAAACGGAAACTGTAGAACACCCTTATTTCATATATGCTACGATCAACTCCTTTTCATCCAAACATGAATTTAAACTTAAGTTTTAGCAGTTTCACATATCCGGCGATCGACTAGCCTGCGAACGCAGACATATTTCCGGCTGTCACTGGTGCCGCCAGCAGAGACAAGCGATAGCCGGAAATAGTTCGCAGGTTAGCGATCGACGCATTTCAATACTGTCAACACTCTAGACTTAATGCGTACTTGTACAGAATTTATAACTGAAATTTCTGCTCCTACAATTTCCACATCTTTCAAATTTCATCTTCTGGATTTTCTGGTAAAGTTGGGGGGCGGGGTGGGGGGGGGGGTAGATGTGTATCATGTGTGTATGTGTATGTGCTTTATTGTCTCGATCCCTTGTCACGCCTCGCCATCGATTCGTCATGATGCATGAGGTTGATACATACAAGGACAGATTTTAAGTTACACACCACGACTTGACACGACTTAAAGAAATAAAGGTTATAATGTAAAACTTGGAACGCGCAGATAGATCAATGACTACGTAAAATATGTCATTATCAACAGAATGTGCCGCAGCATTGCTATCTTTTAGATACCCTAGTTATATGAGACGACTGTTCTGAAGTATAACCAGAATTTAAGACTATATAGAAGGGAGTACGAGATCTCGAATTCATCACTTTTTACCAGAATGCTTTGCATTTAACCAGAGTGCACTGCACCACATTTTACCAGGGTGCATTGCGCCACGAAGAGCACGAGGATGTGTCGTCTTTTTTCGTGTGGATTCCAGAGTGAAAGGTTAGTGATTATCTTCTGCGCTGAGCCTCTGATTTACCGGCAAAACGATATGAAGGAGATCGTGCTTGACTTTCTCGACTCTTGCTTTTGTTCTTAATGTAGTATGTGAAAGTTTGTAAACCTGGACGATTAATTGTGGCATTTTAATTTTAATCTTAGTCTCGCCTGCTTGGTCGAATAAAATGAAAAGAAACCGTCATGACGAAAGCTTGTTAAAACAAACGAAAATCGTAGAACATGCTAACTTCATATGTGCTGCAATCTATTCCTTTTCATCCAAACATGAATTATTACATGACTACTGGGCATTTTCACACATCGCGATGGACGCGTCCTCGACCCAGTATCTCAAAATTCTAAAGACTCTTATACGCACCAGTGCAGAATTTATAAATTGGATTTCTGCTGTA
Organism: Catalaphyllia jardinei; assembly: GCA_022496165.2. NCBI lineage: Eukaryota > Metazoa > Cnidaria > Anthozoa > Scleractinia > Caryophylliidae > Catalaphyllia > Catalaphyllia jardinei. The sequence continues at coordinate 2,845,984 of CM042752.1, forward strand.
CAATTTCCACATCTTTCGCGTCATCATGCATTAACTTGTAGATGGATCACTGTGTAAAATATGTCTCTATCAACAGAACGTATCGCAGCATTACGATCTTTTAGACACCCTAGTTGCATTGTAAAAGGATCTAAAATTATGCGCATAAGGTGGGAAAATAGGTTAAGTGCACAGCAAGAAAACATGTGATTATTAGGAAACGATGTTAAGTAAACAAACAGTTTTGTCCTGATATAAACTTCTATAGCTTAAACGTCACAAAAGAGACACAAAAGTCTTGGCATGAAATCTTTAGACTTTCACACAGGTGGGCTAAATATATATATTTTTTGTTTAACCAAATAGAAGAAAGAGAATATTACTGCGAAGTGTATATGAAATAAATCATATTTGTACTGCGGTTGTTGATGAAAGCGAAGAGTGATCATCGCAGTAAATTTTCCAAT
>CM042752.1:2846439-2858049 GCA_022496165.2 Catalaphyllia jardinei
TTAAATTGGAAAATTTACTGCGATGATCACTCTTCGCTTTCATCAACCACCGCAGTACAAATATGAATTTTCTTTTACACTTCACATCATTTCACTCCTCACGGGAAGATATGAACTCAATAATTTGACCTTGCTCCCAATGTCTGGCTTCATAGCTCAGTTGGTAGAGCATCGCACCGGTATCGCGGAGGTCATGGGTTCGAATCCCGTTGAAGGCTTTTTGCTTTCGAAAGTATTACTAGAAAATAGATTTTATGGCTGATGGTTCAAATGTTCCAATTATTACGCCTAATGACTAACGTTTTTGGCCGTTTTACGACAAACACTTGCTATCCCATTGAGACCCTCTCCGGCCCCATCTAACAGAACCTCAAATTCCCCCGTGCCCAAAAAACAAGCAAACAGATAAACAAAATACCAGAGGATCCAAAAACACGTTTATAAGTCTTTGTTTATTTGTTCTTAAATTGAAATTTGTACAAGTTATGTCTGGTAGACATAATTCTGGATTTTCTATAACGGAGCATGGCTAAACACTACATTCTATTCTACAGATACCGTAAAATGAGAAAATGATGTTAAATGAAATACCACGTTCCTGTTAATAATAACAAAATAAATTAATTTACAACGGTTTATTGCCACAATTATATTTGCAGCGATGTTTATTTTTGATTTGGCTCTCAGCACAACCTCTATTTGATTAATAGTTTACTTCTTTTTTTCTCTGAACGAAACAAAATTAGAGAGTCCGTTCTATACTGTTACTCTTGATTCGACATTTTTTCCATTTCCGTAAATCATCATTTATCGTCGTCATTCATCTTTTTCTCATCCCCAGAGTCCCGGCGATCCTGGTGGTCATTTTCGATTTCTCGTCCCCAGAGTCCTGGCGGTTGTCTGTTTTCAATTTCCCGTTCCCATTCTCCCGCTGGTTTAGGGACTTTATTTTCCAATTCTCGTCCCCAGAGTCCCGGTGGTGCATTTTCAATTTCTCGTCCCCAAAGTCCTGGCGGTTGTCTGTTTTCAATTTCCCGTTCCCATTCTCCCGCTGGTTTAGGGACTTTATTTTCCAATTCTCGTCCCCAGAGTCCCGGTGGTGCATTTTCAATTTCTCGTCCCCAGAGTCCTGGTGGTGCATTTTCAATTTCTCGTCCCCAGAGTCCTGGTGGTGCATTTTCAATTTCTCGTCCCCATAGTCCTGGTGGTGCATTTTCAATTTCTCGTCCCCAAAGTCCTGGTGGTGCATTTTCAATTTCTCGTCCCCATTCTCCCTCTGGTGCATGGAGTTTCTTTTCCAATTCCCGTCCCCAGAGCCCCGGAGGTTGTGGTTCAGCGCCCTCGTCTCGTCGTTCTTCATTTTCCTCCGATTCATCCAGTTTCGCGAGTTGTGCGTGCATTTCGTCGCCATTTTTAGATTTGATGGATCGTCCCCATATCCCTGGCATGTCATCCTGTCTTTTATGGCCGCTTGATTTTAGCATGCGCCGCACCAGGCTGTCTTCCTTGCTTTCGGTGTCTTTGTTCTCGCTGTCCAAGTCTTCGGTTTTTGCTTCTTCTTTTCGTTTCTCTTGCATGTCGACTGAAAGTTTATCGCCATCAGGGTTATCTTTATCGGTTTCTTTAAAGAGTCTAGCGTCACGTAAAGGCAAGAGAACCAGCAAAAGAAAAAGGGTGGCTTTAAGAGTAGGCATTCTGTAACAAAAGGAAAAGACTTACGTTTGACAAAAATTGTAGGTCTGGAATGATAAATTCTAAAATTAAAAGTAACTTATTCGACCATTGTTAGACATTTTTTGGGTTAAGGTTAGTTCCCACTTGAACATGGCGCGTTCAAAGTTGTCTTTTCTCGAGAACTCTTCGCTTAGAAGTTTTTTTTTTGCCCAGCCTGAACATATCGGCTTCCAATTACAGCAAATACTTAAGCCAGGATTCCCAGTGAACTGAAGTACACAGTGGTTAGACCATCCCAATAAAAAAATTCTTCCATTGCTCCACGGATCCAATGAGATCCATTGACTGCTCCATAGCATTGTGTTTCTCAATTCTTTCTCTGACCATACTGTTCTTGCAATAAAAGGGCGCCAAAGCATAAAATTTAATAGTTTAAAAGCAAAGGTGAATTAGGCATAGTCACTTGAAAACTGTGTTCGGCCAGATTAAAAGGCCGTACATGGTGCTGGGAAGGTTAAAGCGCGCTTCCATTTCCTAGATATATTAAGCTTAGGTCTTGTATGGTCGGGACAAAAGCAGGCAGAAAGGTAACAAATTAACTCAGAAACAGAAACTATCAAATCTACTATACTGAAAATAATGCAAGATCCCATGGAACATGTCTTCGAAATAACAATTGTTTCCTTTTGTTCTGATTTCATTTTTAACCTGTCTGATACACCGATTTGCACTGGTGGTAAAAGAGATATATTTTCTCATCGCCGCGAGTTGCAAAAAACGTGCGCCAGTCAGAGTCGAAAAAGCCAGATGTCTAAATAGGCTCAGAGTAAATAGTATAAAAATGTTTCCTGTAAGGCCTTACTACAAATATAAATAATATCACCTTAATATCTCTTCGCGAATCCTCATAATGTTTTCTAAATATCGCAAATTAACTTTTTTTTATAACATCTCGAAAAACTCTCCTAGTATCTCTTATGTTTTTATTGTTTTTTTCATTTAAACACTCTCCATGGGATTTTCTTTTAGCAGGTGAGGACAATGTGGAAGGATATTTTCTTTGCAGCAATAAACGATTGCATCCCCAAATGCAAAAGAGGAAAACCACAGCGCCCAGGATGACTAAAGACCTCATCAAACTTTGTAGGAAAAAAGGAACTTGCACAAAAAGGCAAAAGCGTCTTGCTGATTCAAGAACCAACTGATTTTGAATCACTTAGGCCAAAATGTCCAAAATGTTCTTGCAGAAGCAGGAGATGGGTAAGAAGATTGAAGCGCCTTGATGTTACCAGCGTCCGCCATTTTGAAAAATTGCTGTTTTAGCGCTCTTAGTGACATGGAAAACATTTTTCAAGTAGGAAATTACTGAACTGAATAGTTTCTGGCCAAATAGCTAGGAAAACGTAGGGCTAAGCCATAAAAAGGCTTTAATATTTCTAAACTGTCACCAACTTTTCTAAATATCTTAGTATTTTCTAAATCATTTATCTCCAAAACTTCTAATCTTTTATAGAATGTTAAGATACTGTATTTGTAAAAAGGCCTATTTAATTAACTTCTTGTTGTACAATTCGAGTCAGAGGAATTCTATCATTCCATTCATTTAGTTTGGGTACAATATTTTTAAATCTGCAACATTTTGTCCTTTTTTCAGTTTTCAGAGAAAATCGCGCCGAGTAAAAGATATATCCGGAAAATGTTTTCCAATCAAGCAAACCCATTAAAGAACCTAAATGTTTATTACATATCCTATTTTATTTTTTTGGTGACCGACTTCCTATACCAAATGTGACTAAATGTAAAATTGCATTTAGAGTTCTGTGATTGGGTTTCCGATGACAAAACAACCGAATTTTTTGTCTATTCTTCTATTGCTAAAGTGACATGAAGTCGAAGATATCTCGTCATGATCGACCAGTTTTCTCTTTACTTCCACATTACTGTGATTAATGAAGATATTTTGCCAATGCTATTTCTGTTATTTCACATTTTAAGCAATTAGTTTATATATAAACATGATCTTTAACAAAATTGAAGAAATTCAATTTGCCCAGGTCGATTCTTTACCACTTGTTTATAATACCAATTAAACTAACTGAACCCTCGAATATTTAAAATAAAAATGAAAAGAGAAAAATGTTTTGGTCTATAATACTTTTCATCTACAATTCTGTACTAGTAAATTTGTATGGCTGTTAAAGTATCTTCAAAATTATGATTGTTCTTATGCACAAAGATTACTAAGAATTCAATAATTAATTTTCAACTGAATTAGAAAATACAACCACGGTATGTCGTCAACCAAAGACTAATAAGATGTTTCTGATTTAATCACAAATGCTCTTATGAAAAAGCAGTTATCATTCAATATATGATCTCAAACAGCGGCAATACTGAAACGATTGTCCCTCTACTCACATCAAATGTTAACCTGAGCACAGGAAAACGTTGAAAGATATATTGTGAGAATTTTTCCTGTAAACTTGTAAAGGCAGGCAGATTCGATACACAAATTTAAAGAAAAAGGCTATCTTTGAATACTTGTAAACAAGACACTGAAGAAGAATTTTTAAATTTCAGAAAAAATAATGGTAGTACCTCGTTATAGACTTACGATTTTCGTAAAAAGTGTTTTAAGCAGTATCTACTCACTGTGCAGATGGAACTTCTTATTCACGAAAGCATAAAGGAATGTTCCCCCTCGCCTCAAGTCAATGGGTTCTTTTGCACTTCAGTCGTAAAAAATGTGAGACAGAAAAGAACAACGCATTCTTATTTAATATCCCGCTTGCCATGACAAACGGAAACACGCATGATATATACAGAAAATAAACTATATTTCATTTACAAAATAAAGCTTAGAACAAAAGATAGCCCTGAGCGGGCAAATTAACTATACTTTTTCAATTACGCGTCAAAAACGTTCCCTGGGGTGGTTTGCTGACGCAGTTTAAGTCGGTTTCGTTAAATAATATTTACACATTTGAAGCAGCTGTCGAGATACAAACACTTGAACCATTTTACACAACATCATAAACCCAATAAATGCAGACATTAAAGTGTAAACTGGAAAATGGACCAATATTTGCAACACGTTTCTTAAAGCTCGAGTTTATTGTACTACTCTTCTGTTTATTAAGGTTTTACGCCGGTGGGAAGTTAACAAATGATGATTATTTTCTTCTTAATAGGAAGCATTTTGATTGCTTTTCCTTTATTTCTATCTTAGAAATGTATTTTTCGAGATCCTTTTTCCCGACATTTCCTGCCTCAAAATATACACTGCTTGAAACAGTCATAAGAAAGTCGAAAGGCTTCGAAAAAAGAAAAATAAACAGTTCAAGAAGTTTCTCTTGCTCAAACCAAGAGACCAGCATTCTTCGTTGAAAAACAATATATATATATATATATATATATAATATATATATATATATATATATATATATATATATATATATATATTCCATAGGTCAACAGAAAGTAATTCTGTCGCTGAAATATTCGAAAGGGTCGGTCGTTTTATATGATTTGGTATAAGAAATATTTCAGTAATTACTTTTCTGTTTAATTAGTCCAAAGCCTTAAAAAAACAACCCAATTTCTCTACAAATCAGGACAAATTTGTTAGTTAACGTTGAGGAACATATATCCAAAGAACTGTTTTATCCAAAATGGGCGGTAAAGAAAAGGATGTACTTGCCGAATATCGTACAAAATGTGATATTATCACTATAATGTCCAACTAAATTTCAAATTTATTATCTGTGAGTCTCAGGTCTCAAAGACTATATTATGTTTGACATGATGGTATGCACGTTTTTCTCTCTCCAACATTGATCATGTTTATACTTTTAATATATTTCAGAATTCTTTATCGACCAACTTCAAGTGCTCAAAGTAAAGTATGATAACATTAGTGTTAGCAGAAGGGTCGCCCCGACTTAACTTGTTACGAATTTGGTTCTGTTATACACGTTACAAGTTGTAAATGTGGCTTACAAGAAGACAACCTACTGATCGATCGAGGCCTGATTTCGTTGACGACCCTTCAGCTTTCATTGGCTGACCGTTACCATGGTGACATGACACGTAGGGGTGTTCTAAGTGGTCAGGTTAAGGGTTATGCAATACCGGGTGACTAAGAAGAATCTAGTCGTCGCCAGCTTTAACGATGAAAGTTACCAAAATCGTTTAACAGCGGGACAATGGTGTTTTCAGGGCATAACTAAGTCATCTTGTAACGAGTTTTCGGTCTGATTTTGTGTTTTTTTTTAATTTGGCAGTATTATGACACAAAACATTAACGCCTGCTTATGCTGAAGGTGCAGGAATAGTTGTTTTCATGACTGAAATATTTTTAAGTTCATCATAAACAGGTAATTTTGATTATGTGGAATTAAGAAGAAACTTCGTGTTTTAAAAATAGTTCAACATCATATTTTTAGATATGTTGTTGAGTTCCGGAAATTCATCAAATTCTCTGCCGGAGGACAATGTACAAAAGAGAAATTGTAACAATATCAACCCTACGTACAAATTAATCATGATAAATTTGACGAAGAAGCGGCGCAAAGATTCAGGACATAATCGACTGACCGAAGAGCCCAACACAAAATTACAGAAAATTAATGAAAATCTGCAGAAAAACTTCAACCTATACAAAACCTCAGAATACTGACTTCTTCACCAGTTATACAAGGACTGAAATACGAAAAAAGCTTCTGACATTACGAATCGCATACATTGGAAAGATCTTAAAATCAGTTGGCAAAATTTCTCCTTTCGTCCATTGTTTGACGATGGTAGCAAAGTTAAAAGCTATCTTATGTATTTTATGAACTCTGCACGCGTCAAATGCAACATATCCTGGCCCTATTGGCTCGAATAAAGACTAAACAAAACCCAGGCAATTTCATTGTAATCTTCTGTGCGATACGATTTGCTATTGACTAGGCATGCCGTCAAAAATATAAAAACCTGCCTTTACTTGTATTGTGCACGATACGATATTTTTTTACTATTCCTGCTGATGACAGGCCTAATCGTGCCTGAAATATTTTAAGTTTCTAGTATTATTTACTATCCTTAAGTTCTTCCTTGGGTAGCACTGGGCGGTCAGTTGTGCGGCATACCTACGTATTCACCGAAGATCAATTAAACTAATTGAAGCAAAATTAATGGACAAATCTGGTATCAGTATAGCGTTATCTCCATTCAAGTTATTTGCGCCATGCTATATACGGTTATTTCTGGTATTTTGACTTTTTAACGTCAATCAGGGATTATTAAGTCAATCTTGCCGTACGCCTCAGATTCCAAGTTAAGTTCTTGAGATTTCAATTTACCTTGGGCTTTACGCCCATACTAATAGTGAGAGTCAAGTTAACATCAACAAGACTCACGGTTCGAAGAAATTTAAAAAATGTTTGAATAACAGAACAACAGGTAATTGTTCAAAGTTCAGCGAGAGAGAAACCAAGGCTTCGTCTACGCTACGTCGGGGCTAAAAATTTCAAAGGCAACAACCCCCTGCATGTCATATTGTTTCAGTCTGTTTGAGAAAAACTTCTTCAATGAAATCACATGATTAACGTCACGCCATCGTTTTCAAAAATCTCCGTTTTCAACATGTTTAAAAGAAACGTAGCTTTATTTCTACAGTTAGACCTATTGTCCACACTAATCCCTCGGCTCACGAAAACGCTCTTCAAACCGGAGAAATTTGAAAACGCCGGCGTTTTGCTTTCATGTGAACGGAAATTTCTCCGGTGTTAAGTAGTGCGGACGCTGCCTAAAAGAGAACAATTTGTTCTGCGTTTTCTCTCAGTTTCAAAATTAGACAAAACACAAGCGTGAATCTAAATGTTACAACGAGCGCCGAAGGCGCGATCATTCTAGAGGGGTCTAGAATACTCGCGCATACTCCCCCAGGAAATGTTTAAGATTTTTTAACTCCCTTAAAAAGCCCTTTTCCAGGTTTCTGGGTGATACTGAAAATCGGATCCGACTTCCACAAAACGGTGGAAAATCTGTATTGGTCTGCGTCTGTATTGGCGCCGTGTCCCAGTGACCTGATTGTCAGCCCTAACATGTTTCTAATTTCATCAAATGTGTCAGCAATGTACGTTTAGAAAAAGCTTATTAGCATGATTGAAATAAGATTTGAGTGGCAGAGCAAACTGGAAGAAGATCATTCGAGAACATGAGTGCAGAGTGAAAAAAAAAATGCTATGGAAGTAAAACAATTCAGTCTTGGAACAGCTGAGCCGGATGCCTATTGTAAATTGATTTACGTAAGACTTAAAACGAACCTTCAAAAGGTATATACTTACTTTAGAAAATAGTCTGTGGCGTGTCTCAGTAGAAACAAATCAGTCTCTAGGTATAGAAACTTCCACTTTGTAATAAAAAGGAAAGTTAATTAAATGGCAAAAACCAATCCCAAAATAACCCACTCGTACCTAAAGGAAATCGAAAGATACAAAAGAATCGCTACAATACACCATTAAACGGATACGAATAAATATTGCATTGGGCCGACACTTAAAACATCGTCACAAGGTTGGTTTGAGATTCTAAACAGAGATATTCTACTTGTATTGTTGCCGCTGGAGTTCTTGAAATCAATTTAAATTCTTGAAGATGTCGGAAATTTATTAAATTTGGTGTCCGTTCCGGCGGATGTATCTAAAATGAATAGACTTTACTACACCGTATATAGAAATTTTTTTTTCTCTTTCTCTCAGGAACAAGACAAAATGGATTCCTTAACGGAACAGACAACGTTGACATTTTTACTCCGATATCTGTCTGACGATAATGACATTAAAAAAGATGTCGTACATGGGAAACTCTAATATGTATAAAGCATTATCAGTTAGAATTGATAAAATATTTACAAAGGACCTCTCCGGCAATATTTTCCCACCACAGTATAATTGAAGTAACGGTAGAAAATATCAGACAAATGAAGAGCAAAGAGGGCCGAGACAAAATCTTTAGGGTTCGCGACTGATTCAGGCGCCGTACTTGGAAAATATTGCACTTTCAGTTCACGTATTAAGGATTTATATTTTCCCAGCAGGTAAATTTACAGTGAATACCAAATGAAGAACGTAGAAATGAGAATCAATTGAACATGAAATCTTTTTGAGGAATATAATGATTTACTGATGACAAGAGCACGACGTACGGGGAAAGTAACGTTGACTTTTGTCAAAAAATAAGTTACTAAATTTAAGCAAAACTTAAGTGATGAACAAGAAGTTAACAGAAATTCTTTGAAGTTCCCAGTTGCACGTGCAAACGTGCCTGTGCGAAATGAATCAGCTGATCCCCGTGTTTTCCCGCGCTCGACATCAGTTGCGGGCTGTTCTGCTTCCGGTTCTGATGAGCCCATTGCATTCGCTTCGTTTTCTGTAGCTGTAGGTCAAACCTTGTCTAATTCCTAGGCCTCAATATTACGCCTCGGTCATTCGTTTCGGGTCACGTGGTCCGGGACGAAAAGTGTGGCCTAGACAAAAATCCAAAAAGTGAGACAATTTGTCTCACTTTTTCACCGAGCCGATGTCGTCTCGCGGGAGGGAATTCTCTGAACATTTCTGGCAGAGGGTTCGCAAGAGAAAAGCGCTTTAAACTCCACGCTTTTGGTTTAATGTTAATTCGTCAAGTTAAAAGGTCCATTTGGATCCAAACGGGCATTTATCGGGTCAGGAGCACCGCCGCTTTAAAACTACTGTCTACAGGCAAATACTGATTGTTCGAAATATTTAAGTTTCTATTACATGCAACCGTAGAGCTTGATTAAAGAAAACAATAATATATACAATTTTCTTAATTCTGTTTTAAGAGTACAGTAGCTTTCTAAATCACTGATTATTTAACAAAATCTTGACCGCCAAGCGTATGCAATAAACAAGAATTCACTTGCAGCGCTGTCTTGTAACCAACAAGTTTTATGGTAGATAATTACCTTGCGAAATTAAACTTAACCTTGCATATAATTTCTGTGCATACATCTCTGAATGAAGCACTTAACCACAGGCTTATTTACTAAACAACGAAGTACTACAGCAACCGAGAATAACTAGACATCACGTCTTTTTACACGCTTGACGCACCCAGCCGATTCACTAAAACTGCAAAACTGTAAAAGAGCTGTTCTTAAGAAATAAAAACCTTTAAAATCTTTAAAATTCGAAGGAGTCTGATATATATTTCGATCAAACGATCTTCATCAGTCGTCCTCCATTTTAAAATACCAACTGACCTTGCATCTAACTATACATGGAGTATATGTTCTCCTGCTACGTAATTAAAGCCGCCGGTTGTCGCCAGCTTTTTACGGCTTTTACAAGCCCGTAAATTATAACAGTCATCAATGTGTCGATCTCATTGCTTGTAAAGATTTAAAGTATCATGAGTACAGGATTTAGCACCGGAAACTACCTAATAGCTTCGGGGTCTTAAGTAGAAAAAAAAATGATCGAGGCAATGTCCATAGTTAAATTCTCTTCCGAAGTATTAAGCAGTGTTTAACTTTTTTCCCCTTAAAAAAGAAACACAACAAAAACGAAAAAATGATTTAGGCAAGTGCCTTGGTAACTTGCTACGCCCCTGAGCTTCAAAGTTGTTCGCAGTTTTGATCAAAGCGAAAAAAGAGATTAAAGCGATTAAAATTATATGCAGTTGAGGGTTTAATAACAAGACATTTACGTTTAGATGCACGCAGATATGTACAGAAAAGTGTATTGATGTTCCTTTTCATATGAATTACTACCAAAATAAGAATATGACTTAGTATTAAGAGTTGTTTTAACCGAAAACGAAACTTCATGAGTGCCGATATCACTAAAGAATGGAGTGTGCTTTGTTTGTTTGTACTTCCTGTTGTTTTACTAAAAAAAGCTATTGAGAGTTTAGGGTTATAAATAATATTAACCACGACCTTGTTCTCTTACCAGACGTTTGGGAAGCAAATGAACTGAGCTGCCTTCGGCTTATCCTGTTTAAAATCTTCTCTAAACGCGTGGGAACATTTGGCAGAAGTTTAACAGCTTCATATTTTCCGCCTGGAATGGCAAGGTGTTAAGCTGTACGCGTCCTTTGTTCGTTCAAACCACGCGAACTTTGCCGAGACGCTAACACCCCACGATTAATCAATACCTGTTACAAAGTGCCTCAGAAATTAACGGTTCCAATTAGGTGACGAGGTGTTTATAGTTCTTAGTCAATTCAGTACCGATTCCGTTTAATTTCTTCCTATAAGCGACGTTTGATTGGCGAGTTACGACAAAATTTGTAGCTTTTACTATTTTCTTTTGGGCTTTATTTTTCAACACAATTTTTCCGCACCCGGTCTCCTTTGAATTTTTAAGACATTTAGCCTGAAAATGAATTAGACCACAAAAGAAACACTACAAAAGCCTGAAATTGTTCGCTATTATATGAATGCATTCTACTGATCCAGACAAGCCATTTCAATTTTTTTTGATTGGGAATCGATAACAGCGGCGTAGAAAAAGCTGAGAATAAGCCGCCGAACAAAATTGAAAACATAATTTTTGTGAGAAACTGAATGAGACCTATTAATCTATAGCTTATGATATCAATCAATTCATGACAAAATATCAGTTAGAGAAAATTTTTAAAGAAGTAAAGGAAGTGTTTAAAACTGCCCGATGTATGAACAACGGTAGTCACAAAATATTCAAATAACTGGTCTAATGAAAAACTTTATTCGGTATTCACGCCCGGTTCGGAAAATGAAAAACAATTTTTAAAACTCGGCCACTTTTAAGAGATTCGTTTACCTATACATGCTTTTCACTCATTCGCCAGATGGTGGTAAGAAGAAAGCTGCTTGAATTTTTTTAATTTAAAGTCGCTGAATAGCCCTTTTCACGGTTATTTTTTCTATTGCATTACAATGTAATT
>CM042752.1:2858059-2873059 GCA_022496165.2 Catalaphyllia jardinei
AGTCTATTGCCTTTATACACATTTTATTTTGGCTGATCAGATCTCTTGTAGATCTTACGTTGGCAGTGTTTATCGTATGCGGTCCATTGCAGTTCAAGTTAGCCATTTTCGTATTCGCAGTATATTGGACTGAAACAAGTGCATCCAAAGATATTTTCCAAAATGGCAGTAAAACCCGGTGATAAGTCTTTATTTGCCACACGACCAAATGTAGCGCCAATTGCAGGTGCTATAAAAGTTATCATACCTAACCCGAACAAAGACCTAAAACAGCTTGCAACGTTGTAAAAAGATGGGAGCCTTTTCTAATTCAAATGATATCACTTTCTTTTCAGTGATATTCCCCCTACTGCGGCGATTCAAAGTTCCTCGCTTCGTTCTTACCTTTTCCTTCAATGTTATAGTTTCGGGAATTCCACCTTCCTTAGTCGATGTACGTATATTGAATTTTGTGCTAAATGTCTTGTTGCCCCCCACTTGATCACAAGGACAGCTCTCTTCTGCCATGTATTTGATTAACATCATAAATGCAGTTATAGGACGACTTAGTTTTCAAGCCCATCAAACAATTAACATCAGCTGTTTTCAGGAAGCTTCATAAGGACTTAATAGTCAGTTCTAAAGCCATATTCAGAGTTCCAGATTCAAGTGGAATCGAAAGCTGCTACCTTGTGACGTCACGCTATTGTTTGAACATATTCCGAAAAGTCGAAAGATCCAGTTAAAGAGGAAGAAGGGAAAAGTGAAAAGCGATTGAAAAATCGTTTAGACTATTGAATTTTGCAGCAGTGACTCTTCATCATTTTCGGCTTCATAAAATGCAGTGTGTTTTAAATAGAAAACCGTGCATTTCTAGCACGCGCAGTTAATGCAATGCTGACGAGACCAAAAAAATACATTATTGAATAGGGTAATTAACCTGATAAACTAGTCATTTTCATTTTTCTTTTAGTGTTTTCCAAACGAAATCGCTTGGCCTTAGGCACACATGCCACTAAGGCGAGTGTTCTACAGGTTTTTCAAGTTCTCCGAAACTACTTCTTATGTTTCTATTTAACAATGAAAATTTTGGAACTGGGGATTTCTATTAAACAGCTCTTGACAGCTACAGATTAGGAGCTCGATAGTTTTATCGCAGCCCAAGTCAACTATCACGCAAATCGAGAGCGAATAATCTAATTGACAAATCTACCAGTCGTACAAAAGTTTTTGTAAATTCTCTTCACAGACACTTCGAAAACACCAGGAAGCGGCCGCCGTTTCGTGAACAAGCATGGCCCAACACTGCTACACTCACTCACAAATAAATAGATAGTGAGTAGCGTAGCGAATCAGTAACGGCATTCGCGATAGAACACTAGTAAATTTTTATACTAAGAGGGAATAGTAAAGCTGATGAGGCCGAGGGTCGATAAACTATCACTTCATTGAAATTGAATAACTCTAATTATTCAGGAATTCTAACTGAAATTTTCTTCAATGCATCTAAATATGCAAATCGTAATTTCTTGTACATGCTGATATTTTAAAGTGGCGAGTGTTTATTTGCCAAAAGCTGAGCCGACTTTCAAAACACTTCATGATTTGTTTATTTCCCACGTACGGTCTTTACAAAGAGGCAAGATCATCCCAAGTCTGATCACAGGTAAAAGACTTCCTTCAGGAACGGCTTGGATAGGACTAAGAATTTTATCGCAGGCAAACCTACTAGTTACGCTTAGTTTCCAAAAAGCGGAATCCGAAAAAGTAAGAACTGGCCGTTCCATCTAGATTTTGTGAGGCTGAGGATTTCGATTTTTTCTGGAACACTAGCCAGTCAAGTAAAATTTACTTGAATGGAATTTGTCACGGTTCGGCAGTACCGCCGTGATTAGGAAGTCCTGCCGTATAATCCGATCCGAAGACAATAAAATACACGTCAAATCAACAAGAAATAAGCCACTGTAAAAGAACCCGCTCAGGCTTGAGAACCTGCTGGCCATCAACACGAACTCAGGAAACAGAACTAGCCCTGACTGCAAACAAAAAAGCAAAATTTTCTACATAGATCAGACGCAGAAAGCAAAGCAAATACGGATGCATGCCACTTTGGTCAAGTTAGAGCAGTCAGTGTTCAATTTTGCTAAGGAGTTACAATTCCCAAGGTGAGGATAACAACTGTACACATAAACACTGCTTCCTTTTTAGGTCAGTAAATTAATTTTTCTTTATGTAAACGTGCTTATTGGAAGCTAGGTGATTGATTCTTTGGCTACGCTCTTTCTACGTGTTTTGGTTAACCACCCACTTCCGCCGAAAAAATCCCGATTATTCTTTGGTGTAATCTGGTTGATTACCTTCAGTCAAGCTAATATAAAAGTTGTTATATGCTTTTGTAAATTGAGAAACTGCGCTAATTATGACGTGAAAATGATGCTGGTAGGGCCCGCAAGAAGCGTGTCACGCACGTGTTAGCAGTGCCACGCCACACGTCCAACACCTCACAGTCATGCGTGTGATCACGTGCAACATAAGTTTTGATTGACAGAAGGAAGTCTGACGAAGGGTTTTGTTCTGTCAACTAGGAAGAGTCGATTGCTTTTGAGATTTTATGGACAATTAAGGTTCTAACTTCATGGAATTGGTCTGAAGTGTTTTAAGGAGATTATTTTAGAACTGCAATCTGGAACTTCCTTCAGTGAACCAGATGCTTTGGCAGGCGATATAGGTACGTGAGTTAAACGTAGTCTGTTTTATTTTGTTTTCACTGTGCTACCTGTGAAGATTGAAGTATCATTTAACTGATTATTAATAGCCAAAGCATGAAAGAGAGGTATACAGCTATTCCATGTTTCCATGTTGTGCAAACAATATTAAAGTTCATATAAGTGAATGAAATTTTCTAGAGTACTTTAGATTGTCAAAGTTGGCGTGAGAGACCAACTGTCATCTCTTTATCAGCTTTGATGCTTCTGAACTATTTTCACTGGAATTTTGTTCTATTCCGATTATTATTGAACAGCATAACCATGAACAAACAAAAACATTCACATAGCATTTACATAGCAGTTTCTCCACATAAAACCATTCACTCAGCACCACTATATATCTAATGATAGACCACATATCAATAGTTATGAATGACCTGTCATGTTTGAACGGCATAAATAACTGCCTTTGCGCGAAAAACTAACTTGCTTTTTTATGCCCGGGCGAAAAAAATGTGTGTTAAGATAATATAAAAGTGCAGCCGGTTAGTTTTGAAATAGAATGTAATAATGATAATTCCTAGGGTTAAAATTTTTAAGGACGTGCGTCACAGGTCCAGGTCTCCTATCGGAAATTGCTGTACACGAAATTGGCTGTGCAAAGGACACTGATATGATGGATTATATAGTGACCGATCTCCGCCAAAATCGAAGAGGTTGATTGTTTTCAACTTCAAACTTTTCAATCAGCATCCAACGATACAGTTGTCGCATCATATCGGACTTTGCAACCCAGCATCCAAACAATGATTGGACTTTGTAACTCAGTAACCAACTTTACATGGATCATTGGTTTGAACATCCGATTTTGCCTTGTCAACAAAACAACATAAATAAATGACAAAATGCTTGACTGTTTGCCAAACGTTTGTTTTTTTTTTATCTTGACGCGAGAAACGGTTTAGGAGGGGGTTTAGAAGTTTTAGAGAGAGAAGATATTTATTGCCCCTTCCTCTTGCCTTTTTTTATCGGATATTAACACTACTCATTCCTGGAGGCAAGAACCTTCTGAATGGTTTACTAATTGCATGTTTCTTCTGTGTTTAGTTCATTCTCAAATGCTAAAGGTATTTAAAAAAAAAAACACTAAACAAAAGAAAAAAAACACTTGGTCTGTCTTCAACATGATTACGACATATGCTGGCAGGAAATCAACAATAATTGTTTTCATGTAGAACAGTGTCTTGACAAATGACAGGAAACCATTTGGAAGAGAATGCAAGAGAGAGGGGGAATAAGTGGTAAGTAGGAACCTGTAATAGGTTGATTAGTGTTGGGCGAGGTTCAGAAGATATATAGTTTATAACATGCCGGCAAACTTGAAAAGAGATGCTGGATTTTTGGCAGAGGTACCGAAAACGCCGCGGGCTCTGATTGAATTATGCCAACGATTTATTGCGATATTGATTTCTCAGTGCCGGGTCATTGATGCAAATTAGATTTTTTTTTCTAACGTAACTATTCAGACTATACACAATCTTTTTAATACTACATGTCACAAAAAACACCTAGTCCCACCCGAAAAAAGCATGGCTAGTCGAGTCGGAAGAAAATAAATACATGTTCAACTCGAAAATTACACCTCTGTTGCATTAAATGTACATATAATTTTACGATTGAACTACTTGTTCAGGATTTCTGTCGGCTTACCGAAGTCAATAATACTCAGGAAGGAGAAGTCGCACTCCAATCTGGCGGGTCTTTTAAACATGGAATATCGATGACTTATCGAATGCTTTTGTACTTTTCGGCGCTGCTGTGCATTAAAAACACCTGTGCGGCCAGCGGATTGCCCTCTTATTGGAACAAGAGCAGATGCTTAGATTGAAAGTTTATGAAACTTTTCTGATTGTGTTGTCAAAGGCCCTGTCGACTACGCCTGAGAAATTTGAAAACGCCACAATCTCTGGTCATTTTGGATTCGTGTTTGAGGTAAACTCGGCCAGGGAAACCACGTGATTATCGTGACGTCATCATCGTCTTCAGAAACACTCCGAAAGGTCTTCCGTCCACACCAAAACGAAACATCGACATTTCAAATTCTTCCGGCTGGAAGAGCGTTTTCAAAACGCTCCGTTTTCTTGACGGACTAGTGTGGATGGTCAAACTGTAGAAATAAAGCTGCGTTTTCAATTTCTCCAGAATAGTGTAGACGCGGTCAGTGGCGCAGCGTGGGACGTTTCCAAGGGCGGCTGCTGTTGAGGTTGCATTTAATCAAGAAATTCCTTAAATTTTTGTCGGAGAAAAATGTCCGCTGATCTTTTGCACCAACTCTTTGGAGCATAACCCATGCAGTCCAAAGAGCTTTTCATTATTTACTGACACAGTTGAAGATATTCGGTCAGAGTAAACTGACAGCTCAGTCCAGGTTCAAAAGCTTTTTCTTTCCTTCCCGAAGGCAATCACAAACCACGAACCCTCACAGGTACACGTTTGCACCAGACCCCTATCCGCCAGATCGCTTCGCTTAAAGGTGAGCCTTCTATACTAGCAGGCAACATAACGACCGACGACAACTTGTGCACAAATTTAAATTGGCCAAACAGAACGCCAACTCATCATCTGAAATATCCGAGCCAAGCCCAAAATATGTCACAGCTAAAGTTCTACAGTTCCTTTGTCGTACATCCGTTCACATCACAATAAATCAATTACTTTGCATATTTTCCATCTATTTTCCATCACTGCAAATTTCATTGGCATGAACTTAGGCGCAGCGTTCGACTGATTTGCAGTTTCCGCGAAAGAAAAACCCTTTATTTTTCTTGCATTCTTGAAAGTTCTGTCTAGTTGATTTATATAAACTACTTCCACTTTCAACAAAACGAAGATTGCTCGCGAACTTTCAGGAAAGGAAGCCGCCAAAAGTTAGAGCCGCCTTCTATAAATAGAATCCTGCTAATCCGAGATCTAGATGTCTTTCCTTTGTTGATCTACGTAATATCAAGTATATTTTTAACAATGTTGCTGTATTAAATTATCAGACAGGTGGCTAACAAGATTAAAGAAAATCAAAGGATACTGAGTTGATTCAATGCCAGATTCTTACTATTAAAATAAAACATATGACAGAATATATAACTTGACTTTAGTAGTAAAAAAAATGTTAAGCTTGATCACTGGTGTAGAAAACTGTATGAAAACAAAGGATTTAATAACCTTGAGCGTGCCTACCATTTCTAAAGAAATTCACTGGGTCTTACTCAACTCTCTGACTCATATTGGAAACATACGCATTTTTGGGTTCAAATAATTGCGCGTGTATTTTGTCCCCACTTTATAATTCTGCGGACGTCTCGGACCGACCTCCAAGTACTGTTATGGTACAATTTCACTGCCTTTTCAATGTGAATAGCATTTGATTATGAATAATGTAAAGTATAAAATACAAAACCATAACAAAGCCATAACAGAACAGTTCGTTTGTCATAAGCAAAGAAATTTTAAAAAAGCTGAATCACGGTCGGTTTTGAGGCTTGCCGCTCGTACTAAATGCTAATACATTATAGTTTAATTATTTGCTGTTTTCACTATTTATCTTTACGCATCACGTGCCGCTTATATAGAAGACTTTATGCTCACGTGGTCGGTCGATCGCTTTCTTCTGGCGGAGATACGGACGTTCAATCCAGTTTATTATATAAAATACATGGGGTGTTCGGACAGCCTTTCAATAACAAGCGTTGGAACGATGATTATAACTCACTAGTAGCGTTTTATAGAAAATACAACATATAGTCCAGCTATATTGCATCAATGAGTTGTTTAAGACTTATTCAGAAAGTTAAGCGAAGTTTTTCTAACAGGCTAAAGCATAAGCATAAGGCTTTTAACATGTGGAAGACTACTTCATTCAACGAACGACATCACATAATATTTTTGCTGCATGGATCAACAAGAGGTTGCAATTACAAAAAAAGTCAAAACAATAGCTTTTTATAGTTTGTTAGCATTAAGACAGAGAGCACAAAAATAGGCCTCAGTCCTGGTGCCCGTGACCAAAAATGAAGACATCTGATATGCAGAATTTTGTTAACGAATTTTTTACCTGATAGGCGAGACTACTTTAGTTAGAAATATAAAAAAGAGCATCATGATATACAGCAAAAGTGTGAACTGAATTTTGATAAAAGGAAATTCGACAAATGAGAAAATATTGCTTACGTGCTTCCTATTACAAATGCGACACATTTTCAGATTTATCTCTGATAGAAGGATATAACTTAACTCTGCAAAACAAACATTGTTTTAAATGTTTTAAGACTCGCAGCGCGCGATTAACTTGTCTAGCTATTTCGGATTCCTTTCCTCTGAGGGAACAAATTGCAATCGTTCAGTAGTATAACCTTAAGCTTTCCGGTAATCGACTGATTAAAAAACCCCCGCTCCCGAATTGTTTTTCAATGCATTATATCAATGTGGAAGTGGCTAGAAGTTAATACGGCCATTTAGAATCATAAATTCAGTAGGCGTCTCTTTTCTCTTGTAATCTTCCTAAAGAAATGGATGATGATAATAATTTCATAGGATGTTATAGTGTATTCATGGAATTACGTTGAGAGGTTAAATCGTTGCACAATACAATCTCACTTCATCATGATAGCAGTCTTTAAGTGCACTTAACTGTACCCTTCTTCCGCTCACTAAGTAAACGAGACTTAACTTGTTAATTTATCTCAAGACAGATACAAAAAATCCTCCATATTTTTTTAAAAAAAAACCGAACCACCAACAGAATCGAAACCATTGTCATCAAAGAATCTATCATCTTTCAGTCCTCGAGCCATTTCAAGTTATCCTGAATTTCGGTTCGTATATTTAAATTACCAACAAAAAAAAGTTATCTTGTGTAATTTATTCGTAAAGTCTACAGCTGTCTTTTTTTAGCCAGCAAAAATATTGGTCTCCCGGCCCCTGCCGGGTTTTGTCCCCATCTGTTTCTCCTTGAATATCACACTCAAAAGCACGTAGCGTAACAATGGCTTTCCGAACGGATGGACAAGGCGCGAAAGCGACAAAACATAAAGCCCAGTGAACTGACGAGACAAAGAAACTTCGGCTGGACAGCATTCAGGAAGCTCAGTGATAGCATATAGTTCACGTCACTTCCAGTCAACACGTAGGCGGATTCGTTATAAAACTGCGCTAGCAATTATCGACTCTAAAACAAACACATCAGAAGTGACTGAAGACAGCCGACGAACAGCTATTCGCAAGAAGATCAGCTAACATTCATCTTAAAAGCACGAGGTAAATTTTCTTTTTGTCCTTTTTACTGAGATATGGATGGCTTGCCTTCTTGCCAAACGCAGCTATGAGTCAAGGCTTTACACCAACGACTATCGCCTAGAAAAACTCTTTAATTGTTCTTAACTTATTGCATGATTAGAACACAACTCAAACATTGCAATGTTCGACCAACTTGATCCCCCACTGTGAAGCAACAAAGAAATGTTTAATACGATATTTATATTTGTCTTTGCGAAGCATAAGATTATTCACAGTATAGTACTTAATTCAATCGATTTCCAAACAAAAAGTAATTATCCCACCCATTTCAATTTACAGCCAGGTTTCGTTTTTCTCGTCTGGTATTGAAACAAATTGTGACCTTAGTCAGTCTTTACTGACAAAACTGAATAGCTGTTGTACTGGGGTAGGGATCTTCCAGTACTGAATTACCAGTTCCGCTGCACCTGTACTATTATATTGTTAGATCCGTTATATTGCTGGAGAATCAAATTAAATTTTATTTGTTCGTATTCTGCAAAGTAACGACTAAACGATCTTGTTTTTTAATTCTCAAAATTAAAGCTTTTCGCTTCGTCTGTGTAACAGCCAGTGTGTTTCGAGCCAAAAAACTGATATATAAAGGAAATTTAAATGTTTAGAGATAAATTGGCAGTTTTTTCAATAGAAATTGGATTCTATTTTCTCCGTATAAGGCTTAATGCAGAGGCGAAACAGACAAATATCTAGAACTTCGCTCAGACCCGGTTTGTAGCGTCAGTTTTGTCATCAATAGAAGAAAAAACATTTTCCATAGAAATAAATGATTTTCAGAAAGTCCAGCTTTTGTTCAATTTATATTACAACCACGCAAACACATAAACGAGCAAAATGACTATGGCTGGTTACTCTGATAAGCGCCTTGCGATCCTTGTCTAATTAAATGGCTTTACTATCTATCAATCAGAAGGTCTGAAAACTATTGAAAAAATATCATATTTTACTTCGCTAAAGATAATTTATTTGGTCAATAATGGTCTTAAAAGAGCTTATCTCTGCTCATGATATTGGAAGAACGCGAGCAGAGTTAGCAGCATATTCCGCATTTATTGAGACTTATCAATAGACTAGATCATAGTCGCTTCAGTGCGCTTATTGATAGGGATCACACAATTGCGCATGTCCTCTGGCTTTTTTGTGGAACTTCCTTCACATTCCAGTTTGTAGAAATATCACCTTGTGTTTAAATTATCTGGTTGTATATTTTTTAACTTTGTCTTCTTGCCTGTGTCAGGAGAAAAATTAGATTCCACGTTATCCACAGACTGGGATGGAAAGGAAAGCACTCGCTGTATTTGGAATACTAATATTAATCGCAGTTGCTGTACTTTTAACGGACGCTCAAAAACGTCGCTCGAAGAGACCGCCATGGTATACAAGACGGTTTACAAGACGTAATCCAACAAAAGCTATGCCAGGGGGGAGTAGCGGTGTGCAAATCACTCCTGTCAGGCCGGCACAAAATGACAATCCAAACGAACAACAAGATTTTGATAGCCCGGAGGATGCAGAGGAATATTGGAGAGTTATTTATGAAAATGGTGAGTGGAATCAAACGCGATACCTTTAGATAACATCGTATCCACGAATCTTAAAGTTTGTCGTTTTCACTAGTTGTCTGATGCACAAAGTGCCGTTCCCTTTCCACCGTGTATGTAACGAAATTGCCCATTACACACTAAAGTGAAATTTAATTCGGCCAATTTTACGATGTGGTTGACGACGTCACGTCACGTGCTCTAAATGAGTCACGTACACTCTCTCTCGTGTTCAAGTTTTCCAGGGAATGAAAAATGTATTTAAACACAAATTTTTAACAATTAGTGAGCTTGGTTGTCTTAAAATATCGCGATCATTTATGAGTGGCGAGCAGATCAATTGTTTGCCGAAGCCGAAAACGGTGGCAAGTAATTGATCTGCGAGACACTGACAAATCACAATATTTTGCGATAATCGAGTTCCAGAATTGTTTTATCATTCGATCACCAAGTTTGTTTTCATATTTAAATCACTCTGACAGCTCAGGGCTTTCGTTCAAGAGCGTGGTTACACATTCAGTGGTTGTTGCGCCCATATGAAATAACTTAAGCTTACAATGCTTGTTCTTCTTCGATTTTTTAGGGGATATATCTCAACCTTCCGAGCCTGGATTTTGACCGGAACTGAGAACTGTTAAATTATAAGTGGTTATAAATATATTATAGTTTTGTAAAAGTTGTAAATTTATTGCATTAAATTATAATAATAATAAAAATTGACTGCTATTGAATTAATTTCTGTTACGTACTTGCCTTCCTTGACTACAGGTATTTTTTTCCTGACCATTGCATATAAAGTATTTGGATTCGTAGGCACTTGGTATACATATTTTAAAACTCTTAACCGGGTCCCAGGTCCGTCCTAATGGGAGTTAAGGGAAGTAACTTTTGATCGTTTTCGATTTAGGGCCCGAGTGCGAAGACAGCGGGTTTCAGTTACATGATTAATGGTCAGTAACTTACAGTACGGGATGAGAACATGTATACTCTATTATAAGAACCTTTTTAATGAGAACGTCGAGGTTTAGATTGACCGAAATTTTAAGAACGTATTAAGAACATTCCTCAGGCTGAGAATACGTCGATTGAGAACGTTTTCATTTTGCTAGTCTGCATATTAAATGACAAGCATAAAATAAAGTAACAAAAATTATCCCAAATAACATCGTTATTGCGTGACACACATAATCAATCAAATAACATCGTTATTGCGTGACGCACATAATCAGCAGTTCTTATCCATAACTAGACTACGAGTTGTCCCTCTTTTGCTTAGTCCGTCGCGCGTGACACGAAAGAAAACCGCGAGAAAAATCGGGGTTTTCTTTCGCACGCACGACACGCCAAACGAAAGAGGGACTAAACGTAGTCTAATTCATAACTGTTCCCAAAAAACTTCCGCGCCATCAAAGTCATCTGGTGATTCAAAGTCTATATTATTAAGATAAATCTAAGAATATCTTCAGAACGTTTTCAGCCTCAAATCGCAAAAACAAAACGTTTATCCTCATCTCCAAAATAAGACGTTCTTTAAAAGAAAGCGTGTAGTTGCTGAGACATTTATTGTTTTCTCCATCCTTTGTATGTCTGAGGGGTTTGGAAACCGCATCAAATCTTACAGATCGCTTTTCAAATGTAAGGTGGCCGCACAGAAACATACAACGTACTTAAATGCCTTACTCAGGGTAAACTGCTGCTTATAACCCCCCCCCCTCACTTATACCCCCTCCTCCACCCCCGTCCCCTTCCCAGATTGTAAGCCCCCCTCCAGTTTCAAATGAAGTAAAGTCGATTCCTCAACACGGAAGCTCATTGCAAAACGGTATTTTTATTTCTCTTGTAAGCTCCCCTGGATACAACCCCCCTTCGTTTCTAAGGTTATTAAAGGTTATTAAACTTGATCCATACTAGACTTCTTTGGTGTCTTTCTGTTTAGTTATATTTTGATTGTGTTATGTATAGTTTATTTGCTAAAGTAAATACTTACTTTTCTCCGATCTGTACACCAAGGTGGCTGTTATGGAAAGGTTTGACTGTGCTCCCATTTAATCACAATGGTTAACTCCAATCTTATTTCCAATCCTTGCTCCTTTTTGATTGTTAATTGTGGATCGTTTTTTGTTGATATTTTCTTATGAGTTTCCGTGAAGGCAATCGCCTTGGGAAAAAGCTAATAACTTTTCTTGAGATCGTGACCCACTCATTTTTGTCTTATCTCTTCATGCCCTCGTGCCAGCTTTTACAGTTTGAATTCTGCAATTCCGAGTTTATCTTTTTTAGAACTCAGTAGGATTCGAGAAAGAGAGATACTTTTATCTTGGGAGCTTTCTGCTCTGATTAGTAATCTTCCTCAGTGGTATCTCTCCTCTTTGGTATCTCTTGAGATGAAGATTCAGCGGCTCAACTCGATCTCTCTGCTCTCATATTAGCCTAAACCTAAATTTTACATTATTAGTAATAACTAAAAGACTGTCCGACCGTCCTCATTCCCATCAGCCTACTTAAAAGTATAGTTTTATAACGAAGGGGTCTAATATCATAAGCCTTGTGGTTACTTCTTAGGCCACCCCCTTGCCATCTCCCGTCATTTTCCTCTTATGTAATTATATACGTAATTTCATTTTTTTCTATGAGTGGTGTAGATACATAAAACAAAGACACACTGTACAAACATACAGTCGTGAGTCGTAAAAAGTTACCGACTGAGAATTTACGTTATTAAACGCTCGATGTTTTCTGTTTACACTACTGACACCATGTTTCGTGCAAGTTTCCTGTCTTTCAATCCTGATCCCAGAGAAAACCCTGTTAGCTTTATATGAACTACGAAGTAGAGTTAACCCACTTTTTTATGCAGCAATGTTGCACCAAAATTTTATGCATTATCTTTGGATATTTGTATAAAAACAACCCGCTTCGTACAACTAAGTTTTCTTACTAGGTAACTGTGCAGGAGATCAACTTACGAGGGAAGGTTTTGAAAGTTTTCAAACGGTATCGGGGTTAAGGGGTTACAAAACAAAATACCGAGATCTAAGGCATAAACTTTAAATTTTAAGAGACTGATAGATTGATAGAAATAGATGGCAAATGAAAACTTTTAACATTAATTTAACATATCAGTTACAACGGAACTGATCTAACGGAGAGAGGACAGAACTCGAAAAATTGTCTTTGTATTGCTATTTAAGACTTTTTCATTGCATTGAAAGGCCACTGCTGGCTTTCAATACGTTACCTGCAGCTTGATATGAATAAAAGTACTTGCATTGTCAAAAACCTTCGTTATGTTATAAAGCTAATGTTTTCTTGCATCAACAGTAAGCTCAGGTCGCAACCTATTTGACCAGGGGAGTCCCTATGACTACATCAATTATCGTATTGAATACTCTGTTGTTAGTTTGCACTGGCAATATGAACAAAAGAAAGAAATCCAAGACAAACCTCGGTACAAACGCAAATGAATTAGAAATATACCTAACAATTTCACGATATTTTTGAGTTATTTATTTTATCAGGATTTTAATTGAAAACACCAAAATTTCCATTTACCTATTGCAATTGCACTTTTCTACTCGCTTAATAAACATTTGCAGCTACGTGTAAACTGAAAAAAAATCGGGACAAAGAAAGTTCTTGTTGTACTCAGTAAAATCTTATAAGAATCTTTTTTGAAATATGTAGGAGAGATAAATTGTACTAAAACCACTCCTTCAAAACTCTGCTTTGCCACGTGAGAGCAAAAAAGGATTTGATTTTACGAAATAAATAAATACTTGACCGTCATTATCCCTCAGATTATATACATTTTTTTATATTAAAAAGTAATCATGTTATTTTCTTCAGCTCAACTTTAACGTGCTTTCACAATCAGGCCCGACAAAGATACGTTTCAATAGTTTTCTGGCAGAAGTTACAATCAAGTGTGTACATAAACTACGTTTTTCACAGCTGTAGATATTGCCAACAGAGTTTTACATTTACCCCGGAGTTGTCCATCGTAAAATGAATTAGTTATAATTATAGAATAGATACTCAACATACCTGAAGCCCTGTCTGGTATAGTTCAGATTATCGACCAGTTTAAAGCTCAAACAGGTTGATAAACATTTAAGTTGGTTGATTTTCAGAAGAACTTGCTTATTTTCTGCTTCGCTGACATAACGGACTTTGGCCATCATAGAAACCAGCCGTAAACGTCCAATTAGACGATATTTTCCCGAAAACATTTGACGCAAGTTATAAAATTTTCATATTGACGTCTTACTTGGATAAACCCCCAGAGACCATTGTGATAACCTTGAGTTCCTAGCTTGAGTTCGGTAAAGAACTATTTCAATACGACTACTGCATTCTTCGAGATTTCTTTTAAAGCATTCCTGGTGATGACTTAAATTCTTGCAAACGTTCCTGGTCGAAAATAGTTCATGCGAATTAATTCTGCCCATAGTAAAAGCCACTGATCGCATGTTATACTGCGCTATTTCTAGAGATTCTGTTCAACTATCTTGAGACAAAATAAAACTTTTTCTCTTCTTGCAATATGCGGTACAACTATAAATCGCCGATGAAAGAAAAGTAATTTTCCGGTGTATTTGATAGAAAAACATTGTTTTGCGATAATTTTTTCTTGACGTTTACCGATATCTTTGTAATCTTCACCTTATCAATTGGTGGGTTGTCTCGTTCTAATAGCTCTTTTAAAGTAAACGTTGTTATCTAACAAAAAAAATTCATGTCTATTTTTGACTCTAATTACATTTACCGCAATAAAAGGTTCAATTGAAGCCGAAAACTACCAAGAATACAATGTAAACATTGATTTCTTCTCATGATATCCAAACATTGCCAAGCAGGAAAATTATCCACTACAAAAATGCCTTGGTAAATCGTCAAATTTTCACAGCACATCTTCAAAAGAATGTATGACATTGGGCCGGTATTGAGAAATGTTATAATGTTGGCCTGGGACCGAGTTACGAGATTAAACTTCACAAACAAAATATTCCCAGTGCAAGGAGAAGTTGTTTGTATTTACTTCTTGTTTTGAGGGATTTTGGAAAGAAAACAACTAGCTCTATAAGTGCAAATATCTTTAAAATCTGATTTGGTAAAAACGATGAAGAATCGACCAAGATGGAGCTAGAGGTGTACAATACACTGCAAGGATTTTTATTTTCAATATTTAAAACTTTAATTTATTACAAGTAATCATGAATGTGTGTGTTTTAATTTAACCGATCAAAATAAGCTAACTTTTGGTAAAATGTGCCAAATTGTTTGCAAAATATTATTTGACACAGTCCTCTGAAAGACAGAGACGTAGAACTGAACGCAAATTAAGTATTATTAATATCCTTTTATCCCATG
Organism: Catalaphyllia jardinei; assembly: GCA_022496165.2. Lineage (NCBI taxonomy): Eukaryota > Metazoa > Cnidaria > Anthozoa > Scleractinia > Caryophylliidae > Catalaphyllia > Catalaphyllia jardinei. The sequence continues at coordinate 2,873,004 of CM042752.1, forward strand.
TACAAATATTTTTTTTCATGAAAAAGAACTCAAATGATATTGTTATTAATAGAGGC
>CM042752.1:2878059-2899936 GCA_022496165.2 Catalaphyllia jardinei
ACCGTCGTGTTTATTATTATTATGTTTTTTTTTATTCCTTGATGTCTCTTAAAGCTTGCGGCATATTTTCTTAGCTTGGCGAATTGTGCGTTAAATCGGAGCGTCGGCAATAGCAGCTCCGTACGAAACTTTCCTCGAGCCGCGGCGACGCCAGGGTTGATTTAAGCTGTCATATTTTTCCCTCTCACTTCCCTTTTTTAAGCTTAGATTCTACGGCTCGACAACGTTGTCTTTGAGGAACCGCAAAGACTGCTATTAGGCTTAGTTTTCAGGCATGCAATTAAACTTTTTTTCTATCAAAAGTAGGATTAAAAGCAAAATGAAAAGTCGAATAAAACTGGTTTGAATTGAGTAGTTCACTAAATAAATGAACAAAGACAAGAAGCAACTATTAGCAGAATTTGATTTATTCTCTTATTTTACTTCATTATGGGTTAGAAGCATTTCTGATTTCGGCGATGTTGCAGTTGTACAGTAAATTGAACGGAGAACATCACAAATAGAAGTTATACGAAAAGATTCTGGTTATGGACTTCAAATGAATGTATGCAAGCTGGAGAGACCAAATGGGGACCCTAAAAGATGTTTTTGATTATCATGAAAAAGGTTTTAAACGTTTTTCGAAAAAGTTTAAAATATGTTCTATATGTAGATTTTTAACCATTTCGTGCGGGAAACCCTGCTGTGCTTTGACTAAACATATTTGTGAAACACTGCACTCTAGTCGACAATATCCACACCTTAAAAGATTAGCCATCATAGAACTCGTTCAGTGTGCATTCTATTTCCGCCAGTTTCGGACAAAATATAAGAGGAATGCCATCAAAAAGTTGGGAGAGTTTCTAATTTGTTTTGCGTAGGCTTTCGGAGATGAAACATGGAATGGCCAAAACATTCAATTACGCAGATATCATTAGCAGAGCTTTCTGAGGCTCACATGCATTGGTTGTGGTTCTGTATAACTTTTGAGTCTGTGGACTTAAAAATAGCATTAAAAAGATGAAAGCTAGCGAACAGCACTTTCATGTAATACTGTTTACTACCAGTACAAGGCTGGTTCTAATTTTTAATCAGAAAGAAACCCTAGTGAGTGACCATTCAAATGAAACAAGCTGTAAAGTAATACACCTTCATGTGGTTCATACAGTATTGTCTATCACGCTGTTTTAACTTTTCACCTGTATGTAGACTCCTAGTGTGTAACTATTCAAATAAAAGCTATACATTGAGCAGTGCTTTGAACTGGCAGTCTCTGCTATGCCATAGACTGGGGTGGTTCCCACTTGTGGCCGGTGAGGGGATGAAACCCTAGCGTGTGGCCTTTCAAATCAAAGCTACTGGGAGTGAGTAATTCTTTCATGTGGCACTGTCTATTATTATGTTCTAACTTCTAAGTCTGGGTATGAAAACCTACTTGTGTGGCCATTCAAATGAAAACTACAGAGCAGTACCTTCATGTGGTGCTGTTTATCATAAACAGCATTGTATGAAAGTGCTGCTGTTTTAATCTTTGCGCCCTAGCATGCATACATTCGTGGAAAAGCGATTAACTTCAAGATCAATACAGCCCGTGTTTTCACAAGAGATTTTTACCTTTGTTTTAACTTTACTGAATTGAAGTTTTTAGTCGTGTAAACACAGCAGCGAACCTCGGTAAATGGCGGCAGAATCAAAAGTAAGCCAAACTAGGTTTGTCGACAGTTAAACTCCTCATCAGGCATGGTTTAGCTCAGTCTGACCGACGGTGAACCGAGGCAAAGCGGCGTTGTCGCGATCGTGTTCACGCGAAGAGTCCTCCTAATATTAGTAGGTTTCAAGTCAAGCGGCAAAAAAGATAAATAAACTCATTTTTACGCAAAAGAACTCCCGGACTGCAGTTTCCCTTTCATCGTGAAGTACCGTAAGCGTTTTCTTCTATTTGGAGTTCAGTAGCACACTAGCAGTGCACAGGCAGGCGCAACTAAAAGACGACCCTCCACAAAGAGGGAAAGAAAAAATCATAATCGAAGTCTATGGAGAAGAAAAGAAAATGTTAGAGCGGCTCTGAATAAGAAGCACTAGAGTTAAGTCAGAAAGTTTATAATTTTCCAATAGTTTCTGTGCAGCATTGCAGCACTTGCTTTCCGAGGAAACCTCCGTTGTATGCGGCCTACTTTAGCTAAATAGTTCCGTGTAAACAGCTTTTCTAATAACTTCGACTTAGTTACGAAACCTCGGTAAGCAGTAACCCTAGTAAACCTCTCTCGTGAAAACACGGCAACACTTTCATACTGTCCATATACGCTGAGCAAGAACGTGGATGAACCAGAAGTGAGCGACTAAAAAAAACTGATGAGAAATTCTTGATCATTCATTTCGTACTCAACAAAGGCTTTCGTTTGACCATTCACAAAGAGTTATTAACCATTACCCTCACCCACTCCTGTTTGTCTTTCGATTCGATTTTCACTTTAGCACAAATGAATTCTAAAACACTTTGACCATGCTCAAAGTCATATTCGGCAGCAACAGGGCATGATCTGACTCAAATATCTACCTCGGTTGTGCGTGCAACCATTAACGAAGTCAGAATACACGCCCACCCTGTGGCAGTCAAGTAACAGAACTGTATATCATATCCAAGTGTTTTTCTCTTAGCCAGTAAGCCAATCATTTTAATTTTTGGCAGCTGAAAAAACTCAAGATATCACTTAAAGGGGTTTATGAATAGTGCAAAATTAGTATATTTTCCATTAATGAAATAAAGTTTTCTTTTATCATTGAGTCAAATTTGCTGTGTTATATAGTTAACATATGGCTCAGTTGATAATATGACCCAACTCGTTTTATTGAGTACGGAAAGAATTACTGTAACCCACGTTCCCAAATAAATGTCCGTAGGTTGCAGCTTTCGGGAGAAAATTGATTAAATTTTAGGGTATAATTACAATACAACTGGGATTTTAGCAGTTTCTTTTTTGGATGCCGTGAGCTTCTTCACGAGTGAAAGTACTCACTGATCAGCGTTTTCTTTCTCCTCATCGAATGTTTACTTAATAGCAGACAGTGTATTAATAACACCGCGAGAAATTAATAGCTTATTATCCTCAGCAAAATTAAGGACTAAACACTAGCTAACCCTGGGGAATTTTTCCTCACCTTCACATGGCACGTCAAATCCACTGTAATGATGTGTCCGTGTTACGTTAGAGCTGCAACTATCTAATGGCCTGATAAACGGAACTGATAACATACTGTCAGAATAGAACCTGTTTAAAACACCTGAACAAAATATTTGACACACTTGGGTAATAGGGGAGAAATGGTCTCTAGAATATAAACTGAACTTTGTTTAAAATCAACTTTATTTGATTCCAATATCAGGTTTTGGCTAACAAAGATTTATTAGCGACACTATGCATTAATCAGGCGGCGTATTTTTAGATCCGACAAATACTTAAAGTAGATATTTTTGCAAGTAATGCTAATAAACAGAAAAAGCAATGCTAGTTTAAAATTTCTGATACATTACCCAGCAAAAATCTGCTGCCGAACTTAAAATGTATTTAGTTTTTACCCAGAAATCAGTCATACAAGATGAATGGTTTGCTTTAAGTTCTATTAGCTATAAATGAAAAGGTTCAACTTTTCTTTGAACAGCTGTTCAAGTTTACAAAACAAATCCTACAGGGTCGAAATAAATCAAAAAAATAATAGTTTCCCTTAAAACCTTTCTCAGTAACCACGACAGAAGACAATTATGATATTTATAAACCTTAAAATATCCAAATCTTTTTTCAGCATGACTGCCTTTACAAGTTCGTAAAAGGGCGGAAATAGCCACCAAATTGATGGTGAATTTTGGAATGATGAATTTTCGATATATAGTGTGAATAACATGGGTATCAGTTCATTATAAATAAAAGCTCTTCCCGATATTGACAATTAGTATACTCTGAAGGGCATAACTTGCTGCAGAGTCGACAGTGCAGATTTGGAAGGTAAGTTGACAAGGAATATATTTTTCGCTTTGCCTGATAAGATTAAAACTGAAACGCCGATAAATAAAAATCATCTAAAAACTAATACACATGGGTCGAATTAAATAGCCCTCAAAATGTCCCTAAATTAGAATCATAATTAAAACGGGTGCAAAGCACTTAATCCCTTGGTCTAGAAGACACACCATCTTCATCGAAACTTAATTCAACGCTAAAGGTGGAGAGGAGACCATTCTGATTAAATGTACGATATTCGAATTTTTGACAGGCGTGCTGAAACTGATTTGTGATCATTTTATTTGTGTACAAGTCCAACCAAAACTGTGTTCTAGTTTTCCCATACGTTAATCGTGGTGCGTAGTTTTGTATTGATTTTTTTGTAATATATGTTGTCAAAATCAGGGTAAATCATGGGCTAAACGAGTGTTACAGTTAATATTTTGATACGAAAAATCAGTTCATAATTGATCGAAATACATTGTACCAGGACCGTTAACTCTATCGATTTTCGCTGAAAGTAAGCAAAATTGCACGAAATGCCAGAAAACTTTTCTTTAGGCTCTAAAGAAAATTCTCAGAATCTTGTCTTTTATGTTTTGCTTGAATTTCAAAACAGTACTGAGATGTTCACGAATCTTCAGAACAAAATAGAATAACTTAAAAAGGATAACAATTTTTGCGACGCGCAATAAGTGAAACTGAATCAACAACCTCCTGCAGAAACCATGTTTTACTAAAACGGTGACTTTTTAAATTGCTTACACCCGCTTGCAGTGTTACGTGCATAGGCGACATATTTGTTCGTCTTTCGACATGGCATCTTTCGACATGCTATGTAACCTGGCCCACATCAAAATGTCAAATCAACGGACTCTTTCACGGTCGAACTCGACTCTTTGTCATGAAAGATTGATTTATTTGACATCAAACTAAGGTTGGGAGTATCAAGAAGTCATTCTGTGAAAGCTAAATCGACTATTTTGAATGTTTACATCTTTCGAATACTTAACGCGTTAGCGGCCTAATTCTACCGGAAGTCACCATGGAGAGCTGATCGACTTCACGCAAATACATACATACATACATACACACATACACACACGCACACATACATACTTTATTCGATAAGTAGGTTGTGTTAAAGGCAGTCAAAGGGCTGATGTGGACCTACTTTGCTAAACATTAAGAATTACTTTTATAAAAGTTGCAATAATAACTTAGAACTAATGTATACAAATAATACGGTATTCACTAAGACTACCATATAAAATCTAAAAGTAAATGAAATGATCCTTTTTGTTAGCTACAACTGTTGCCCCTTTATCAAATGAAAAATTGTCAATAATCTTGACATATTTACGTAAAATTTGTTTAAAAGAATAAAAACTTTCAGGTACTTTAACTAATCTATTTACAAAATTCCAAATAACAGGACCTCTGTATCGTAGGGAGTTCCTGCCAGTCTCTGATCTAAATCTAATGATATTAAATTGGTTAGGAACACGAGAAGATCTAGAAGAAACTCTTAGAAAACAGTTCACATATCGATTGGTCGTTGTTCCATAATATACTTTGTGCAAGAGAAACAGTACAGATTTTTTATAGAAGTAAGAGATAGGCAGCCAGTCGGATTTCATGAGACATCTGTCATCTGCCATCGTTGAATCGTTTAATTATCTTGTAAATCTGGAAACATGCAGTGTTTACAAACTTCTTCAGCCCTGTCAGGTCAGTAATTATCATTTATTTGTCATTTCTTCCGCTAATAACATGAAAAATTGCCTGTTTCGCAGTTAAACAGCCGTTTAAATAGCATGTCGAAAGATGAGCGAAAATGTCGCCTATGCACGTAACACTGAAAACGGGTGTAACAGAATATTATTGAAACAATTACGTTTCATCATCGAAAAGGGTCCTTACCATATATTTTTCTTTAAATCTTGCTTACTTTAACTTAAAAATTTTGACAAAGGGTTAATTGCAACACACGTTCAAGTTCACCTTCCGCGGTACGTTACCACTATCAAACTAACGCCGTGGACGAGTTAGCCAGCTCTGTAAGGTTGCGGTCCTTTGGGAGCATACGGATCAGGACTTTTGATCCAAGATCGCTCAGATCATGGCGTACCAAAGGAACGGAACTTTGGTTCGTAGGATCAGTTGCCATGACAATAGGCGCGAAAAGCGTTAAAACAACCTAAACGTACGGCAAAATAGCAAGAGGTCGCTAAAACAAACGAGCAAATTAATAATCAGTAATAATATCTCAAGCAATGTTACAAATCAAGGGGTTCCATGCTCGAGTATTCGGTGAAGTTACACGACAATTAATTTCGTGGTAAAACCGAAACGAAGTTTTGCACAACCCACTCAAACATTTGTATCTCACTGGCACTTTCGATTTTCTGATGACTTTGACTCAATAATAGGCAGAAACAGGTTTGAATTAAGACTACTTACCGCGACACAAATGCTCTTCGTACCGAACGCTGGAAAATTCACGGAAGTGTATCTCATATATGAAGTACAAATATAATTCAAGGCCAAAACCGCTGTGCACAATGATTAATTTCGGATGCTTCACCCAAAGGAACGCGCCGGATCATTGATCCGATGATCCGTTTGCAGATCACTCAGATCAGTGATCCGATCAATCCTTGTCCAGAGTGGATTCGATAGATCACTGATCCGAAAAAGGATTTGCTCAAAAGGAACGCCACAGATCAGAAATCCTGCCACAAGATCGCTTCTGGAATCGGTGCCATGAAACGTGTTAGGCACCTGGTTCCTCCATCGACCTTACGTCTTATATACCAGGCTTTAATACAACCTCACTTCGACTACTATAGTACCGTTTGGGGAACCTGTGGAGTAACTTTACAAGACAAGCTGCAAAAATTGCAGAATTGCTGGTTTTCACATGACGTCACTGAAATTCAAACTTCAGAACTATTGATCCTCCTGAGATTTTACTTTCATGAGGTATAAGAGCAGCTAAATAACAATTATTCCATGAGCCCGCGTTGGATATGAAGTTATAATCACTTCATATCCAACAAGGGCGAATGGAATAGTTGTTTTAGTAAATTCTCAAACCGTGTTTGCCGCCGATTTTTATTTCCACAATTTTACAAAGCGAAAAATTTTAAACTTGGCGCACTATTTTCCATATGACGTAAAACTCCGACTATTGGCTCATAGTCGGAGTTTTTTAGCCAATCAAAAAGCTAGAAATGCAACAGTCGGAGCTGAGAATTTACTAAAAACTAATATTCACACAAAATTTCACTCCAAATGGGCTCTTGGTTTAGTGATAGACTACGCTTGAATTTCTAAGCTTTTGCGTGACGTGGTATTTACATGACGGGCGAGAGAGCTGTAATGCTGGTTTAAAAAGTAACTCGTTTCTGGGAATTCGGCTATCTGAACAGTTCTTGTATTAGAATAAAGTATTAGTGCTACGTTTTTGAGTTCTTTGAGCGATAAATTCAAGCTTTTGTAGCAAAACTCAGTGACAGAAGTTTCTGCTGGTTTCCGGCCGCCATGTTGGTGCCCATCTAGATGGGCATCAGCATGGCGTCTCCATACAAATCTCTATAAATTTGGGGAAAATGTTTCTTCGCATATCTTCCATAACAAATATTGCTGTGGCCTGAATCTTGGCGAGAGTCTTTGTATATCTACCTTCTTTCTTTTCCCTGATTCTTTATTTTGATCTATTTTAAATGGCGTGACACTGAAAACCAGCAATAGAGCAGCCCGCTTCCTAACCTTCTCTAATTGTGATGCTAATGCTGGCCAATTGCTGGAAATCCTGGGGTGGAAAAATCTTGATCGCCAACGAAACATACAAAAGGCCACCACGGTATTCAAATGCCTATGTGGGTTAGCTCCAGACTACTTAGCATGGAAATTTTCTGAACGAACAGAACGGAATTCCTCAGGTCGTTCAAACGCGAAATAAGCAAAGCTTTTTGAGGCACGGCATTCACGGAAAGCAGCTTTTAACATAGTATTAATTAGTAAATTCTCAGCTCCGACTATTGCATTTCTAGCTTTTTGATTGGCTAAAAAACTCTGACTATGAGCCAATAGTCGGAGTTTTACGTCATATGGAAAATAGTGCGCCAAGTTTAAAATTTTTCGCTTTGTAAAATTGTGGAAATAAATATCGGCGGCAAAACCCGGTTTGAGAATTTACTAAAACAATTATTCCATTCGCCCTTGTTGGATATGAAGCTAAGTGATTATAACCAACTCGCGCTACGCGCTCGTTGGTTATTTTATCACTTCATATCCAACGCGGGCTCATGAAATAGTTGTTATTTATTTAGACCATAAAAAAGCACTTTGCAGATCGTTATCGTTTTGGAGGTATCACCTTAACTTTTCAGATGAAAAGGAAATACGTGCTAATTATTTAACACTTAGAAGTCTTCTTCGTCGGCGTCTTCGTATATCGTGCCTCCCCCCCCCCCCCCCAGGGGAGAGGGGTACTTAACAAAGTTTAATACGGGGAGGCTCCGCCCCAAGGTCCAATCCCTTGCCTTTTATATACCATTTTGATAGAAAAGGTACCCCTTTTATATACCTTTTATTAAATAAAGGTAGCCCTTTCACATCCGACTGATGAAGGGGTTATTCCCGAAAAGTTTTGAATTAACTGAATTGAGCACTTTTTTATAAACATTTTTTACATCCAAGTTTAACACTAAGTGCTACACAGCATCTTTATTTATTTGTTCCACCCCTTTCACATACCTACTTTAGGAAGTGTTGTTCTTATTTTCATGTAGTGCTAAATAAATAAAGTGATTCAGCAATAAGGGGCGTCTATTCAAAATATTATAATTGAAGGCTCTTTTAAATACCTAAATGACCGATTTTTCTACCCTTTTATATACCTGAAGCCTGAAAAAGGTACCCCCTGCGGGCGGAGCCTTCCCGTATAGGCCACTTAAGAGAGTACCCCCGGGTTATCGTGACCTGTCACACAAAATGTCAAACAAATGGCTTTAGGAAATCACTATTTCATTTTTGCCAGTATCACAGCTGCCCTCCCCGAAATAAAAAAAAAATAGAGTTGTTTCTTTCTTTTTTTTCTACATATGCTGGTCTAAAAGGACTTCCTTCGAGAAATCTGATAAATTTAGCTTGGAATAAATAGCTAGACCAGACCTGTATTTAACCAACGAAAGTTAAATTTCTTAAAACAAAATCGCTTTATGGCTTTTGAAGAAGTGCACGAGCCGGCAGGAAAGATTTGCATATCATAGAGTCACTCGCAATTTCAACAGAAATACAACAACAAAAACAACTTTGACAACCAACCAACCATTTATTTTGCGCCTCCCTGATCGGGCTGTACATAAGATAGTAGTTCCTAGTCAGTGAGTTTTTCATTCTCAACACGAATTTCCTCCAAATGAGCCTAAATTTAGTTTAATTTCTCGCTGTTAAAGAAACGTCAAGAAACGGCCCCAAAGCGCGAAGGAAAACAACTTACACACCGAAGAGTCGACGTAATTCGTTTTTATTGATTTTTTTCCCATATGATTTTGTAACAGTAGTTTTTTTCTGTTACATGGCGTCTTTGCCTTTACGGGGAATTAACTCTTCAACTCTCGGTCAATTTCACGTCAAGTGGCTTTAATAAACTGTCCCAGCTCCAGGATTACAAGTTCAAGTCCAGAGTACAAGTCTAAGTCCTAGACTGATGACTGGAGTCTTGGTTATTGCTAGGAAGTTCTATTCTTGGTGTTGTTGCGGTCGTGTCAACTACCGAATACTCTGTAAACTCACAAACTAAGCTATTAGAAGCGCCTTTTTTGTCGACGTAACGCACTGTGATTGGCTATAACAAATCGCCTACGGGTTGTGGCCCAACTCAAACGCTGGCGGTTTCTATTAAGGGATTACTGACTTCGAATTAGAACATCGACGAAAGGAACTGAATAACTTTTCCCGAGCTATGAGCCCTAACGAACCGCCCTAAAACAACCTAAACATAGTAAGGGGCATCTTTTAACACCAATCACAACGGTCACAGACTCGACGAGGAAAGTACAAACAGTTACGTGTCGCTTTCTTGTAAACAAACTCATTCAAAACAAAAGACTCTAACTGTATTGTTTTTGCTAACTTAATTAAATTGAGCTGTGTAAGTTTTCACGCAAGAACTTTTCGTTCCAACAATAATTTACCCTAGAACGATTATTTATGAAAGAAAGCAAACTTCAGTTGGTGCCGGTGGAACACGCGCCAGGATGACGAAGATTTGACAGATTGTTATAGTTGTTTACGTGATCGTAACTTAATTATTTGGATTAACTGGAAAAGTAATTAAATCAATCTGGAATATGCACAGCAAGGAACGAAAACAAAAGACGAGGGGTTAGTGTGTGGAAACGTTTTCAAAGAACTATTTTTAACCTTCGAAAACACTATGCAAATCGATTCTAAGAACGTGTGCATAAGTGCAGGCGTAAATTTCGGCACGTGTGTGTTGCCAAGTGACAATCTGGTTAGTTCGCTTAACAACCGTTTACAGGTACAAAAGTATAGATCATGTTTAACTGTTGGATAGTCACTCTTAGTAAAGTTATTCGTGATACATTTAACACGTGGAATTGACTACAACCTATAAGAATAAAAGCGAATACAAAAATATACAAAATTATCTTGTAACAATTTGCTTGGCCATTTGTTTGTGTCACTGATTTCGACTGTTATACATGAATGCGACCGTTACATTCCCATACAGATACAAGCTCGCTCGCTGTGTTGCGCAAGGTTGAGTGTAAATGTTCAGGGACAACAAGGAGCTTGGAATACCTGAGTTTATTAAGTGTATTCCAGTTATATCGAATGCTATCATAGGTGTTACCTATAGACTAGAGGATATCCGTAACAAAGGTATATTCCCACAAATGAGAGCACAGAAGGAAATAAATGAAGTATTTAAAAGGGTCTAATGCAACATCGCTACAAAATCGTTGTCCGCTGCTTGATCACGCCGGTATCTTGAAAGATAATTGACTTGATTGCAAATGATCCTGATTGTGGTTTTCAATATTTCGAAGCGCGCCTGACCGCGTTGAATTACTCTCTGCCCAGCATCAGGCCTGTTAGAGGCCCACTTTGCTCGAAACTGCACGAAAGTACATGCACCGGTTTCAACGCAATCAGGCCTGTTCGCGTAGCTTTAGAATTAGAATGATATGAAAAGAAATAGTGAAGTAATTCTAGAAATTGTAGTCATGTCGGCTTCGAGGACAGGTAGATATGATTTTATTTTAATATTCTCTACCGGGTGGATCAGTTTTATACTACCAGTGCCGCTATATTGGATTAAAGTGTATCAAAATTGAAACTGATATACTCCGACATTTTTGTACCACAACCTTTGGCAGTTGACTCTCGAAGCACACAAAGAGCGGTAAAGCTTCTCTGCAGCAGCAGGACTCCTTCTTAACAGACTGAGAGCAATGAAAGGAAATAAGCAAAGACGTAGAAATTCAGGCATATCATCATCCCCTGCGTGATCGACGATATTCTCCGTAGCACACTTGAACATCATTAATCGCTTTATGCTTCACTGAATCCTCTTATAATGCAACATTTCATAACAACCCAAAACTTGAGTTTTTATTTCTTTCTCCCACCTCTTAAGAATCAAGCCGACTTTTTCTACATCGGACGAGCCAAAAACTAAAAACCCGAAAGTACCAAGGTAAGGGAGTCATGACCAATACAAGCGAGGGCTTTCTTAGATATCGCATTGACCAGCCAATATTTGATGTCAGTAAGTACCAATTATGTGAGTGTTAAAAATCTAGCAGTATGCTTCACAGGCGAACGAGTACAAGAACATCATTTCAACTGATTCTTTATTACGCTAACTATCACTGCTGGGACATTTGAAAGAAATCAGATGAAAGCCTTTTCCTCTCTCGTACCCTTTTGATCTTCACAGTGTGATACTCAGCGATCGTTTAGCAAGGCATCTGGGAAGGCCTGTAATTTATTGAAGATTTTTTGCACTTGACAAGAACCAAGAATGCATGATTACAACATTAAACTCTATTATAAGACTAACTTTAGACTAGCTTTCGTAAAAACATAGCAAGTTTGTGCATGAACTTGAAATCTATGTCAAGTTCATGTATTTTTCACGCATCTAAGTTGTTAAGGTCATATTTTGTTAAAATCATTTGTTCCGAAATTCTGTATTCGATCAAAATTTTAACACCATTCTTGCATGCCGTACAGTTTGTAGGAAATACCACTTCATTATTTTTTTTATTATTATTTATGATGATCGACAACCACGCACCTCTTCACCGACAAAACACCTTTAATAAATTGGAAGTTGCAACCGTAAATCAGTGATGTTTTAGGTTCAGATAAGCCGGAAACCAGGATCTAAATTCTTTATATGGCTAAACCAAGAGGATTAACAACTCTCTATTCCGATTTCTCTACGTGAAATTCTTATTTTTCCGTTGGTATTAAGACGGATTCCGCTCAAAGTTCGAGCAATCAGTGCAAAAATAACTTACTAAAAATTTACTCGCCCGCAGAACACCAACTTTTCGAATACTATATTTAAAACCTCTCATTATGAAATCGCCAATCATTCTGGAGAAACCTCGTAAGAATGTGTTACTGTGTTTTCAACTAACGCGAAACGTCCCTTCTAATTGAAATATGTACAATTGCAACTTCAATTTTCTTTCGCGGGGTCAGCTAGAGAGCTTAAATCTCGATAAGATCTTCTTACCTTTCTTAAAAATATTACTATGCTATGAGGTTTTTTTTGTTAAGTTCATTTTTGCCATAATTGCTCGAATGTTGTGCGGAAATCATCCTAAGTTGATGAGAAGAATAAAGCTGCTGAGTTACTCGAATGCCGGTGAACAAAGGAGTGGAAAACGTTATTCACTTAAATCCGAACAGGACTTTGGCTTAGGAAGGGATTTGATTTAAAAATTTTATATGTGTTTTTTTGTTTACAGGTCTGTGTTGGCGTCAATCCAGCGTTTTTCAAGGTTTCGTGCAAAATGTCTTAAGTGGCAGGTCCCACCAATTTTCGAAAAAAGAAAAATTGAAAATATTCAAAAAATGCTGTCACGAAGGGAGCTGGAGAAAGCAGTTTTTCAAACTCAGCACTAGTGTCTAAGTGGTAAAGCCCTTTGCAGATAACGTACGTTAAAAAACAGTTTTTCTATCTGGCAATTCGAACACCGGATCAACTATTTATTTTTATAACTTGCAGCTGCGTACAGTTTTTAATTCGAGTAACAGAGAATTTTCTTCTCAGGAATTTAATAGACCTTTCTCATATTCCAACTAACAATAGCGCCGAGTCGAGGTCAGGCTGGACAAAAATACGGGAAATGTATGAAAATGTTCACCTCAACCTCACTCTAGTGCTATTATTGGTACTTAGTGAAGTGGAAAGGGGAAAAAGTCAATAAGTTATCAAGTACATTTAGCCGTTTATTTTATCATCGACTTTCAGCCATTCGCACTGATGGTTGATTTAGTGTACAGCTCAGTCAATCAGATTGCAGCATTTACATTAGCATACAAGTAAATTTCTACTAAAAATCCATCGTAAAAAACAAAAAAGTTTTCGATTGTTTGGTCCTTTTAAAGTAATGAACAGCATAAAACAGTTTGCTATCCTGAAATGCTCTCGTTTTGGGAGTAGTCAATCTGTGTTTAGTCAAGCTCGATACATTTTGATTTCAGTTTTATGGAATCCAAGCCATCAACCACTTAGCGAACTCTAAATTACTGACTGATGGCTATGATTAACTCTTAACTCATTTGTCTCTTGCACAAGTGATTAATAAATTCTGAGCATTCCCACATTCCATTTTATCAATGAACTTCTGTCAACATTAAATAGGTCAAACATCTCATCATGTAGTGTGCCATATTTTACACAGCACTTCAAAATATTGAATAGCGAGTGTAAAATTCCAGATAATAATATTCGTTGAATGGTGACAGTCTCGTCAATAACTGAAAATATCAGACCCTGGGGAACGCTTGGCACTGAATGCTTAATTAATCAACCATGGACGAAATGCAATTTTGTGTATATCGCCAAACAGCTCTCATAAAATACAAAATTTAGCAGACCTTCGTGTACCACACGCGGTGGTTTGGATATGGGAAATACTAACTTGATGAAAATTATTGCACGGAGAGAACTTGGAGAGGAAATCCGGCTGTTGAATTTTTTGGTAAAGTCTCAACTGTCAACACCATTTTAAGAAACTTTAAATGACTCAGCTTCAGACGGATTTCATAAATTTTTACAAAGTTAAATCGTCTTTGATCGAAAATCTACATAACATTGAATAGAACTGAAGGAAATTTCGAGGCTTCGTAGTTGAATTGATGTTCCAGTTTCGAACGAAACAAAGAAATTGGTATTTAATCCCTATGAGATACGATCGCATGGTCGATGCTTGAATGCTTCATAAGTCCATAAGATGCTTATCAACCGGTCAATACCGTAATAAATCTGTTAGAGCGGAAGATCAGGGGATTTGAAGCCCAGAGGGCCAGACAACACTCAACGAATCTAAAAGGAAAACCGGGCCGAGGAAGTCTTATGGGCGAATTTTGGATGACTTCTCAGGCTTGATTGATAAGTAATGCAATATTATATAAAATATATCCGTCATTCTGTGGTCTCCTCTTCAACATGGAAATCGTTTAAGCTCAATTAAACTTAATGTGTGCTATGTATAAATAGACTGCTAGCACAACGTCGCTATGTAGATTGCCTGAGTTTTTCTTTGAATCTACAATGTTTTCTTTTTGAAAAATTTCAAACGCTTGCCCAATCCTAACCTGTTCATTCGCTCGTCGCTTTATTCGACATTGTAAATAGCACGTCAATCATGATAGTGGGGTGACGATTTGAACAAATTTTTCAATTGACATTTTTTTTCAAACAGGAGCGCTTAAAACGGTAAGCAGTTGACCCTGGCATTCTAGAATTGACCGTGATTGTGTTTCAAATTCTCCTCACAACTCCGGCAAAGCCTTTCTTAAATACCCGCAACTTCCTGGAGTTCATAGGTTAGGCAAAAATCCTAGCTTAAAGGGATCTTAAACTCTTATTTTCACTCTGATAAAATTATCTCTTTTATACCATGAAAGTCCTTGAGGTAAAACGGGGTCGGATTTATGCGCAAAGGAATTCAGAGCAGTTAGCGACTATAATTCACGGCGTTTTTCGCAATGAAGGGTTGATTTTTCAAGAGATTAACGTGTCAAATACCCAGTTTTGCATAACTTTTGAGCAAAACTTCTATTGTATCACAAAGCGATGTTGCCGACATATCGACTTCGTTATAAAAGGTGCAGGAAAGAACATTATGTTTAATTGTTGACAAACTCGTCTCGAGGTTTGAACGCCAAGTCTCCGAGAAAACGTGATATACAAGTAAGTTGTATAAGCCTTTGTAAGTTGTAAATATCTGCCTTCTTATTACTAGTAGCTGCAGTCTTCATATACAAGTTAGATAATTATCAAATGATGAAATCAGCCAAATAATAATGAAAAACTATAGAGCAACTGAATTTTTCTCCAACAAAATAAGATAAATTTTATTGCCTTATGCAAAAGTTGATTCTTCGATCGATTTCTAAAATTGTTTTGATAATCTGAATTTTGCTCGCCATAGCTTTTATCATTTAATTTATTGCCTTAAGTTTATGAAACATTAATTCTAGAGTTTTATTTTAAAAAGCCTTGGACGATTATTACTAGTAATATCTACTGTATTTTGACGCTTTTTGAACTTTGTGTACTTTTGCTTTAATATGTATCGTATCTTTTATATCTTAATAATTCTTATTTATTCGTTTTTAATTCTCAATCAGCAGTAACTCGTTGATAACAGTACTTTGTACTGAAGGGCTATCCTGGGTAAACATTCGATTGTTGTTAACCCTGCTTCAGTGTCTAAAACTTTCTTTGTTAGCAATGCGATTCGAAACAATTCAAAGGGGAGAAACTCGACCAATATCCCCGAAAGTGATAAAAGTAGAATTTTAAGCAGTCGTTTCAGTGAGGACGCTTGAAATACGAACAATAATTATTTTTTGGTACATTTTTTAGTGACCAAAGTTTGTTGGCTTTCCTTTTTTAGATGTTTTATACTTTAAAAGTGCTAACATTATACATGATGCGAAGAGCCTATATTCTATAGTCATCAAAACGTGCGCAAAAAATGTGAAGTGTTCACGGTTCTAGTAGCCTTACTGTACCTGGCTTGTTCCTTTATTGATCAATTTTTCTAGCTGCTAGTTAAAAGAACACATTGTTTCAATAGCCCGTTGAAAGGGCGGTTGTAACAAATCAAATCATATTCACTTGTTGGAACACAGGCTATGTTTTAAGAGCCAGTAGATCGGTGGGTGGCATGTATTACAATTCACCAATGAATGTTCTCCCATTCTCATATGATTTCAATTACATTGATCAAGTGAGGCGCTACTGAGTGTCCATCAGCGGAGAGATACTATCTGCCATAGCGCCTGTCCAAGAAGAATACCTTGATGGACGCTACTCGTCCGTGAACATTTTTCTGTAGACAAGCGGGCTTTGAGAAAAAAAAATGAAAGATTTATTGATCTATATTTACAATGGGTTTTGTGCATGTTTTCCAAATTTTACATTTGGCTTTCACGCCTTTCATCTAAAAAAGTTAAAGATAATTCAATGTAATAATTTGTAAAACTGGCGCGTGGAAAATAGGGTGTTTCTGTCGAGGAATTATAATCATGAATCTTCTTAAAACTTACGTATTTGCCCTCGAAGCTTCGCTTTTCGCAGAAAGATTTTCTTTATTAACATTAAATTTCTGCAAGGCAATTATCAGCTGATAGTTCCTCGGCCGAAACATTCTGTTGTTCAAATTAACCAGTGTTCTCAATGTCACTGTCGTGTATTTTTCTCCACATATATAGATCTAGTATCAACACTATGAAGACCTCTGCACCAATCTGCCTTCTGCTATTAGTCCTGTTTCTCTGTTCTCTGCTTCTGAGCAACTCCGACGCCGTGAGGAAATTGATTAGACGTCGCTTTATTCGACAACGTGGTGGAAGAAAAGGAAAAACTCAAAGACGAGGATCTTACAACAACAACAGACCCTCCGGTAGAGATCCTCGATTCTTTCGTCAGATACACAGTAAGTATATATACACTCTTTTGGTGGAGTCACTTTTCAGTCCAACAATTGGTCACGCCGACGTGCTTTTCACGAACACACTGAATTAGTCACTGGTAATGCAGTATCGTAAGAGAGAAAAACATTTACGATACAAAATGCAAAATTTCAGCTTTATGTCCTTACAGAAGACGTTTTGCTTTCCAGTCATGCTCCAGTAGTTTTCCAGGTATAAGCCAGTGGTAATTTTGCAAGCCGGAAGTCCAAGGTCCCTAGTTTGCATCCATAACCTTCGAATTTTTGAAGCATTCATATCACCATTAAATCTAAACCTTGTGCCGCATTGAGCTGAAATTAGTCTCCTAGCTATCTAAAACGTGTTCTTTCTTGTTCTGAAATTAAATTAGCTCAAAAAGCCTTTTGACTTTGTACTAGAGCACTTTTCACTGAGTGTCGAAATAAACTCGCATTTACTTTGGTTTTTGCGTTACTACGCTTTGTAATTGGTTAAAACTCCACGTCACGTTTCGTGCATCCAATCAGAATTAAATCCGCCAAAACTATCTCTATCTACACACTCCTACACTTTTTCCCCGCCCTTCAAGGTTCCGGCTTTACTGAGTTATTTGGTTTGAGGTTTGATTGGCTAATTAATTGTCTGTTCCCTTTAGTTGTAATCGGCCCGGGAGGAGATGACAACGTCTCAACTGACGAGAACACGTCACATGAATAACGAATAGTTTTGGCTTTCCATCTGATTGGTTGAAATAATTTAAGTTGGTTTTAATGTATTGTGCTAATAAAAGTGATTAAATTTTGCGTTCCACAGATGAAAAACCGAGGAGAGAATCAAAGTTTTCTTGGTTTGAATGACGAGGAAACTCAGCCAAGCTAAAGGATATCTGATGAAATATAGACAGAAGACAGATTATTTATTTGCAATTCAACAAAAATGATGGAAATGTTATAGTTTTAAAATGTTCTGATAAGAAGATAATTTCTTATATTTGGTGATAAGCTCTGAAGACTGGGATTTTTAAATCCGTCTTGAGATTTTAAAGCACGGTGCATTAAAATGACTTAGCTGTTTAAAGTTTCACCCTGAAGTAAGATTTTCTGTCTAAAGTTTCAATATATATTTTGAAGCTATAAATGAACTTTCAAATGCGCCATGGAACAATAAATCGTACAAGTGGTCATGTGACGCCTTTAAAAGTATTTATTCAACGAATTAAAATAAAGACTCAAAGATGTGGCAATACCAACGTTTCCAGTTGTCGATTTCTAATAGAAATTCACCTTAACGATTACTGTACTGTCAAACATCACAAAATGTGGGTTTATACAACCATAGAGTAACATTTTTCTGAGAGATGAGCTTTTATCCATTGACAATTAGTACAAAAAAGTTTCGGAGTGAACTGAGACGAAACTAGTTGTATGATTGACCTTACTTATTGTTCACTAGGCTTCCCCGTGGTCATGAATCTTAAAGCTGAACTTAACATTAAATCTGAAATTTCAGTAAGTCAGGTGGCAAAAAAAATTCAAGCAACAATGTTTACAAAACTGGAAAAAGAAAATCAATTTGATCTGAATACTTGCTCATACACATGTGATCATATTTGTTCTTTTGTTTCACATACTTAGAAAATCGTTTCCTGCGTACTTCAATTACCGCAGAATATTCTTAAAGTAACCCACCCCCACCCCCTCCGCCGAATAACTGTTCACCAAAAGAAGTGTTAATTGTTTCCCATCCTATTTAACCCCGAAAAATAACGGCCCACCCGAAAGTAGCGACCAGTGGAGAAGTCAATAAAAGAGAAACCCCTGATACGAGAGCAATGCAGATGAATGGAACATCCTCACTGCAGGACCGAACAACTTGAAGAGTTATTTGTGATTTTATTTCCAACTTAACTGAATCTTTCTTGAAACTGATTTATAATCTCTATTTGTGTGGCGGTCGAGTCACATAAAGTACCGGGAAAACTTTCATCGTCCAACCGTACCAAGATTTGGAGCTTTTTTCGGCCTACGATCTGCGTTGTTGATGCGTAGTTAGTAATATTCATAAAGGGAACTTTTAACTTCATGTTATTTCGCGCCCGCTTTGAGTGAAACAACTGCGAAATACCGTACAAACAATTCAGTTTAAACCATCCGAAAGACACAGCTACCCGAAATTAGCGGCCCCTTTTGCCTGCCAAATCTGAAAGTAACGGGAGCCGTTAGTTTCAGAATTCTACGGTGGCATGTACATGAAGTTGTAAGATGTTCTGTAATAACCTTTGGATAGATGGAAATTCGGGGCGGGAGGGCCGGTTTTATAACTGGAATACGTTGGGGGGGGGGAATGAGTTACAACATGAAAACCAATAGTTTACGTTGTCAAGCCATCCCGTTATGGCGGGAAAACCGTCGTATCAGCTGAGCTCAGCTGGATGCAGCCGTATATGCCCTCCGCTGTTCTTTTCCGAGGGTGACTTCCACAAAGGAAGGACGGAGGCGCCCTTCGGGAATTTTGAAAAGAACCTCTAACAGGAACTAGGCGTGTATTGAAATGTTTTTCACCCCTAAGAAGTAAAAATTCTGAAACAACACATAATCGCCTGCCGTATTTTCTCGGCTGGACTTTTAGTGGCTGAACACCTTAAGAAATCAAAACATTGCTGCGTTTTTAACCCCTAAAAAGTACGGAGAGTACCCCCCTTCTTTTTCATATAGGATTCCACCCACCCCCTCCCTCTATATTATGCTGGCTAAAGAAAAATATCATTAAGTGAAAAACAATGTGGCTTGCCATTTAATTTGAAACGAAAACAGTATTAGATTAACAAATTTTATCAACAACACTAACACTTAGCTGTCCCTATGTATGTACATATGGTGACGTGTATTCTTAAACGAGTGAAAATCACATGCCAGCGTCCATACAGAGAAGCCATTAGCCGTATTTTAAGCTGTCGATCGATGACAGCCAAAAGAGTGGAATCTCTGAACATTAGAGTCTGTCAACAGAGACGTCAATTCCAAATTCGCCCACGCTTTACACTGTGAATAAACAACCACTGCTAACCGAACTGAAAGGAATATTACGGAGCGTTTAATACAGTTCAGTACTCATTGCACGCTTCTGATATCGATTTCTACGCGAAGCGCTGTCTTGCAGACATCGAATGATATAGGAATATTCAGTAGGCTATTCTAGAGGGGACTTCAGGCTTATCACTTGCTATGAAATGTCTGCAGTTGTTTTAGTTCGCGGTTTGAAAAGTCATTTTGTCTCCCAGCAGTTGGAGGAAAACAGCTACCATACAAAGGTTAGTTCTCGATCGGGTTGGTTGCTTTTATTATCGTCGTACTCTGACAGCTTGTTGCAACAATAGAGGCTTATTAAGGAGACAAAAGAATCGTTTGCAAAGTTGTGATCGACCGCTTTTATTATACAAGAGTAAGAATCAAGTAGATTACATAGAATGCCAGTTCCGACCATTGTCAATATAATCAGGCACTGCGATAGCAAAACCTTGAATACGTTTAAAGTTGATTTTTACAGGCTGATCGATCCATTCAGCTAAAACCCTCGTATCCAGAGGGAGCCTAGAAAATACACTACCTTTGGTTTGATATACAAAACGACATAAATAAACGTCTAAGGATGTTTTTAATGTATTCCTGTCACGTCGATGGACTGCACTTAAAACAATGGTTACCTTTCTTTTCTTTTTCTTTTTTCTGTATATAACCTGGGAAGCAAGCAGCTCCTAGTATTTATCTACTGTCTTCGAGATTATCTGGATTATGAATACACTCTCTCTTTTTTTGCAAGAATCATATTTTCATGTCCAGGCGTTATATCTATATTTTTTTGCGGACTTCACACGGTTTAAAATATCCTTAAATATGTTCATATATAGGCAATAGAGTATAATATGTAACAATAAGTTCATTTACATGTAACAACATCGTGTGATTTCTTTTTTATTCACTAACTAGTAAACAAAGGATGTTTTTTACAGCCTTGGTTATATTCTCAGGATATTTTTGAAATTTTCTCAACCACAATCATATATTCTTATGAATGATTCTTAAAAAAAGATCACAGTCGCCACAAAATTGTCATTAAATCACTTTGCACTGCCACCAAACCATCGTGCGGCATCATAAATTTGTTTGACAATGCCTTTAACAGCATCAAGGCTAGAACTTCGTAGCTGATTTATTTGTGATCTACTCCCGTGGCCGAAGTCTACTGCTCTGACTGGTTTGATAAAGATTCACTTGCTGACTACCCGGCTTTTTTGACTCGCTTCAAAACACGTTGTATTTGAGGAGACGAAAGAAAATCTCCTTGTAACAAATCTTTTTTCGGGCAACCGATAAAACTCATTCACAAATGGCCGCCAACCTGGGACGAGCTCGCAGCCAAACATGGAATCGAGGCGTTTTGGGATAAAAATTTGTTTTCGTGCAAACTTTGCCCAATTAACTGGTCAACTTGCGTTGAAATTATCGGTCATCTAAAAGCGATTTCTTTAATGCGACAGTTTCCTGACTGTTAATTTCATTGGGGACGAGTTCGAGTTCAAATATTAATTGCTGTGTTGCTCTTTGCAACCAGAGAGGAACCATAGACGCCAACGGAAAGCGGAGAAAGGAAAGTGAAAGTGAAGTATGACCATCGCAGTA
>CM042752.1:2909762-2922743 GCA_022496165.2 Catalaphyllia jardinei
TAATTATTGTCACTAGCTGATTTATGATAATTAGTAAGTTTCCCAGACGAATCGTGCTCCTAGACGTAGTACGCGTCTAGTTAAACACAAGAGACAGCATGCATCAAACGTTTAAAATGCTGAATTTACCTATCGTACCTGCCTACCTTATAAAAAGCGTCTAGTGGCTATTGGTTTCCGCTCTAGACCCTGATTCACCGTTGAAGAATTCATAGTTTAAACCCAAGGGGTATAGCCGCGGGTTATAGGGGGATTGTTAGAACAGCCTGAGAAAATGTTGGAGGTACCTCACCGTCCTGGGGTACACCCATCTCATGCCGTACCTCTGACTCCTACCCTTCTTAGCGTATTGTATAACTTGTGTCCTCAGGGTCCGACAACCGACTGCCCTGTTCGAGCGAAAGCAGTTCGGTTGACCATTCTACCCAAAAGCATTCAAGATGCACTGACCGAAATTGAACAGCATTTGATGAAGGCGAACACCAATGATGAAACGGTAGGAATAGAAAATAGAATTATATCAATCAGGGCTGTTAACTGGACATGCCATTTAAAAGCTCGAAAGTCTGGGCATTTTATTGCATTGATATAACAATAAGTTGATGGATGTGATGTGTTTGTTTGATATGCTGTTTGTTATAAAACTGTGACAGCCCTATGCTCTTTCTTCGAAACAACTAATAAAAATGTATGTTTGGTTGGACTAGCATATACATATCATTCGGGTGGTGGAACAATACTTCTAGCCGATACCTCTCCAAAAAGGGCCTTTACATTCAACTTGAACAAGTGTTATCTTGATTCACCCAATAGGTCTCCATCATGGCTAACGTTGTATACATGGACAAAGTGATTTGGGAGCGTTCATTCGGTAGAATGAACAAATCGAACCCCACAGCGCCAAAAGTTTCCAGTAGTACATTGTTCCCTATAGCAAGTGTTACCAAAGTTTTAACGGTAAGTTCAGCCACCGTCAACAGAACGCTGATCATTTTCCTGGTAGCTTATTGCATTTGACTCATCTACGTCTATCTCGCCCGCTTATAAGTGCCCTTAAAAGTGCCCCCCGTTTATAAGCCCTTTCTCAGGTTAAAATTAATAGAATGTGATTTATTATGAAGTTTTTGCAGTGAATTAGAAACCAGTACATAACAAAACGTATTTCGATCAACACTGCTCTAGCTCATTTCGAAACAATTTTCTTATTTCGCGTATACTATGAAGCTTCCGTAAATTTAGGCCCTCCGTTACGTTTATAAGCCCATCAAAAATTTGTAATGTATTGTACAAATGTAAATCTTATTTATTGAAGTCATCCAGTTATAGCTATTCAAGCACTAAGCATTAGCTAGTTCACAGGCATGCCACTGAAAGAAAGGAAATAAATATTTCAAATAAACGTAACGTAGTTAAAAATCCCAGCTGACAGGAGGCAGACCAGTTGGTTATTTACAGAGCGTGACCGAGGATTTGGACTCCGGACTACCGAGAAAGAAATCCTGCTAGAGGCATGCAGAGGAGAGGCCTTGAACCCGGGACCCCCGGATTACAACAACAGCGCCCTAAATCACTCGGCGAGGCTGCCTCCACAGCTTACTGTATGTCAGTACTGGCTCATGCCAGTCTCCTCAGTGTCGGCTCAGTACTAAAGCTTCATAATCGAATGTACAAAATGTCAAAGATTCTTCTCGTGTTTAGGAAACTCAATGAAATTTTTATCATTAAGTAGCCTATGTCGCACTGACTTGACCATCTCCATAAAAATCCATTTCATAGCGGTTTTCAATTCACTGTCGTGAAAGCAAGTGAACCAATCTGGTCAATTACAAAGAGCCCAAAGAAGGCAGCAAACCAATCAAAACACGAAGCAAATATATTTAGGTTGCTAAAAGTGCGGGAAAACCGGGGCATGCGAGAGAGTGGCGAGTCGGACTGGTTTTGGTCTCTGATAGGTGGAAAAAGTGACGTGATCTTTTTTTAACCAAAAGCGTATTAGTTTGTTACCAATCCATCGGCAAAGCTCATCAAGTTAATACAAAGACTAAATCACAACCGTAAAGGAGGTTTAATTTTATAGCATAGATTTTGCTTCCTCCGTTTACTTCTTAGTTGTTTTGTTTCGATTGAGACGATATTTCAAAGATACTCCACGGCGCGTAGTATATTCAACTCTCTTCTCGGTGTTTGGGTATCCCAGTGAAACATTCTCTCATGTGTTTGATTTATTACGTGAAAACTACTCTATTCCACATGAGCCGACTGGAATTTCCAGAAAATCGCGACCGTGTAGCAATCTCCCAGAGCGAGGATAGTACTCATAAATGGCACACAGCAAAAATGCTGTTGGAAATGTGTCTGTTTTGGAGATGAATTGTAGTGTTGGTGTTGTGTTTATTCAGGCGTTGATGCTCTACAAGCTTTATTACGAGAGGAAGGTTAAGTCGCTGGATGATCCATTCACGAGGTATATGCCAAAGTTTTCAATAAAGGATCCATTCAACTCTTACGAGATCGTCCTGAGGTAGGTGTAGTAGTACCTAATAACATCGCAGCACTACTTCCAGGTTGTAAAAAAAACTGCAGCTAATGATGTCACGGCGACTAAGTCTATTTGTCTGACTGTCTACCAGTCCTTTCATTTCTCTCTTTGTCTGTCTTACCTTAACTCTTCCGTGACTGTCTGTCCTTTCACCCATCTGATTGTCTATCTGTCTGTCTGTCTGTCCGACCACGAACGATCACCCGAAGCAATCCATGGTACGCTGGACAACACTGTTCTGGATCGACGCTTTACGACAAAAATTTAAAACAAGCAACGCGTTGCAAGCAATTTTTGATTTTCTTAATTAAATCTTGTTAACTCCCACACATGGAAAGTTATTTTTATATAGATCACACAAGAAAAACTTGGGTGACGGCTCACCTAAATTTGCGGACTGAATAACGAAAGTACGGAAAATTGTGCCATTTCTGATAAAACAAGTTATGGTTTACATCAACATCGTTTTGTTAGACGAGTTCTGTTGTACGAAGAAAATCGTTATGTGCTTGCAAATTGTTTCGTAAATTCAACGAACAGTACAGTTTTGTCCAGCTTACTAATATTAGTTAATTGATCGATCAACGATGCTCTAGAAAAATGTTGAAAAGAATGGCTAGGATTTCTTTGAATTTTTGGAACACTGTTTACTCTTGTTGCGACAGAATTGACTTTACCTGAATGTTGAATTAGAGCTTAAACCACCAAATCAAATCCTGGCTTTATTAAAGAGACATTGTCACGCTACTTGGCAACTTTGTATAAAACTAGAAGGTGGACGTCTTCGCATCAATTGAATTCCTAAACTAATGATCTATTTTGTTATTAAAGACTATTTGAAGGTACTGAAACTGTTTTCTGTCGCCTGTCGCTACGGATGGCATGGATGAAAATGGATTGAAACTTGAAAACATAGGCCAATTTTTTCGAGTTTTGATGCTACGAGTTCCAAAAATCGTCAAGAAATTTATTATGGTTAGCCCTCTCTGGTAAAATTCATTTGATATCTTCGTCGTAGCTTTGCAGTAGCATTACTGCTCCTTTCAATATTTTCTTTCCCCAGGCAAATGGTTACACATATGTCTGGATTTCCAAGGGAAGCGCCATGTTTATCTCAGAAAGGATCGATGCTTTGTCCAGATAACAATACTGTCATGTTGGAAAGAATAAGGAATCTTACACTTATTGCTCAACCAGGCGATAAAGTCAGTTACAGGTCTGAGATTTGTTACATCTAACTTTCAATTACGCTATTTTTAACTTTTTCATCTATATATGTAAGGGCCTGTTTACATAGAGGGAGGGTGAACTTCTTAACGTTTCTTTAGAAAACGCATCAAGCGTTTACTTGCTACACAGGGTAGCCTGCCTACCCGAGGCACCCTGTGTACTTGCCCACCCGGTTACGCGCCGGGCTATCCTGGCTAGCCGAGGTGAGTTGAACCGCGAAAACATGGCGGCGCGAGGTGATTTTTTTTCGTAGTTACCAGTTGCCAGTGTTTTCTGCCGAACACAATGACAGTCAGTCAAAGAAGATTAATGTAATAGATGAGTCTCAGGCAGAGAACAGGCCCGTGTCCGTGCAGGAAGCTAAAATAAAATGAAAAACAGTTTCTTTGGTCGGCCATTTTGTTTGTTGGGCATAGCGGCCGCTCAAAAGATAGCCCATAAAGCGCACTCACTGTCCCGGTTAGGTGAGTTGCATGTAAAGGCGGGCTGTGTATCAACCCTTCTAGCCGGGGGCACCTTCCCTCCATGTAAACAGGCCCTAGCTAGGTTACAAAATTTTAAACACTCAAAAATTGCTCTTATATTTTTTGGTTGATAATCGTAAATTAGATTATTGACAACGGATTTGCGTTATCATGAAGCAATTTAGGTTTTGGACTTCTTGGTCAAGGACTGGCCTTCTCCCAAAACACTTCCTATGAAGACTGGACGCAGAAAAACATTTTTGATCCACTAGAGATGAATGATTCGGGATTCAAGTTAACTTCTGAGTAAGTACCATCTATTGTTACTTTGTTACTGAACTTCAGCTAGCAGCTAAGGCCCCGGCCGTTCAGACTGCTCCAGAGAAGTTTGAAAACGGATGTTTCACTCTGAAAATGCATCAAATGTTTTCCGTCCACACTACGCCAGAGAAATCTCGAAACGCAATAATCGCCGGCCATCTTGGATTTGTGAGGAAGACGCGGGCAGGGAAATCACGTGATTATCGTGACGTCATCGTTTTCAAAATGTTTATTTGTCCGCACTAAAACGCAACGCCGGCGTTTTTAAATTCCTCCGGCTTGAAGATCGTCTTCGAAAAGCTTTCACTTTTGTGACGGATTAGTGTGCCGTAGTCTTCTTAATAAACTTCCGCCAATAATTAATACTTGATCAGATTTCCGCGTGTCATGTTTCCAATAATTACATGAACTTTCTAGGCTGCGAACATGAACCATGGGTGACGAGTGCAGGATGGAGCGCAGTCTCCAACTCAACGGAAGCAGTGTTTTGATTTACGTCAGGCCCCACATAGCGTATTGAATTTTTGGTGAGGTCTTAAATAAGTTTGGAAAAATCGCAGATTTTGGTTTTTAAATAGGGTACAGTTGGGAAGTGGGGCACACATCCCCCTCCACTTTTTCTGAGAGTAAACCCCAACCAAGAAAGCCAACTTCCCTACTAACGCTATTTTTGAAGCACTTCCTAGATAAGTTCTACAGAACCAAATAAGAAAGTGCCTGCCACAAGACTCGGTCAACACATATTAATCCGGAAATCTTTATCTCTCTACAGGATAAGACGGAGAATTCCCGTGGGGTATCTGAAAGAAATTCCCCAGGAGCCAATTGAATGGGGTTGGGCAAACCCAGCGGGTGGAATGTTCACCTCTCTAGCAGACATCGCAAAGGTAACGTTGATATTATCAGCAGGTTGACCCTTTTGTCTGGCGTTTGAATATTCTTTACATAACTCAACTGGTGGAGTGATGAGGGTTTCCAAGGTTGATAACCGGGATACAGTAAAATCCCGCACGTAAGTGGTTCAAGAACCTGCTGGTAGTAATTTGCCATTTTAAAAATACAACAACCTGTTTAGCCAATCAAGATCAATCAGGGTCTTATGTATCAGTTTCAGTTAAATTATGAACTTTTGCAAAGAGGAAGCACTGCATATAATTCTGTAATCAGCTTTGTTAGGCTCATCACAATACAGTTGCAGTGAGTAAATACTTTTTAGTATATACCACAAAAGTGAATAGCACTTTTCAAGGACGCTGATTGGCTAGCTCGGAGGTAATTAGCCAAGTACTATTCGTCACCACTTCAGTGAATAATTGTTAAATATTTAAGGACCAAACCCGAGTTTTCCTTCATTTAACCTACTTAGCCTAAAATGACAATAGCTACCCAAAAATACAAGAACCTAATTTACCAGACTTCAAAAAATGTTGATTCTAACCCATGGGCTTTTATTGTAATCGAATCAGTTCAAATGTTTCCAGCAACAAAATTACATCACTTCTGCGATCGATCAATAACCTTAAGAAGAAATAAAATTTTGATGCAAATTTTAATTGTTGTCGCCAGTTGGAAATTAAACTCTTCGATTCAATGGAAGGAGATGAATTTCTTTCGCCCGTCATGACAGAAGAATTTTTCTCTCCAGGTAAGTAATCGTATTTTAGTTTGAGATTGCTGATTTTATCGAGCTGCCGCGTTGATCGCCAAATCCCGAGTTGTGAAAAATGCTACACCGACACATCAAATAAGAATATATTTTTCAGCTTGTAATTTAATTGCGTATTTAATTTATTTTAGTTTTGGTGTGTTTTGGGGGCGTTTCTAACAAAGCAGTTGTTCAACTCGCACTTGCTTACTTATCTCGTTGGCCATCTGCCTTTTCATATCCAATGCGCGCTCGTGGAGTGTTACTAAATTGTTAAGTATGCATTCGATCTGACCGAGCGAGCGTCTAAAGATCAACGGTGTTAGACAAGTAAAACCTTACTGTCATTTTCTTATTACCTATAAATAACGCACTTTTGTACCATTTCCTAGCGAAATGTCTTAGCTCACAATACGAAAATGTATGAGAAATCTGATTTGCGCGAAACTAAATGTCCTGAAATAAAGTCACATTCATTTTCAGTCTCCTGTTATCGGTTTCGCGGTTTTTTACACCAGAGGAAATGATATTTCACGTTACAAATAAGAAAAACTATTAATGCACTCAAACGTTTTTACTTCGACGTTTTTATTTTGCCGGATTTGTAAGACTTGTAAACTGACAGTATAGTGATACCACACCCATGCTACTCATTTTATCTGTAAGGAAAACTGCGTTGAATAAATGTATCGTTACCTGGAATACAAATTGTCTTGTTTTAACCAATCATCTCGCAATTCTCAGAGCCGCAATTAATCATTAGACATGAAAGGTAAGCGCTGAGAATAAATTTACGTTTCAAATTTCTTTTCTACTTTAGCTTATATCCTGAATGGCAAGGAATTCATGGGATCTCCCTGGGAGATGTACCTTATGAATGGTTACCTTGCGAGAACAAAAACAGGCTACATGTATGGTTATGGATCAAACATCTGTTTGTTTCCTGAGCTGAAACTAGGTGAGTTCTTCTGTGAACAAGACACACTGAAATCCGACAGTGCCTCTCTCTGCCCAGGTGAATAATGGGAAGCGTGAAATTTAATGCTGGGGTGGCGGGGAGGGGGTGTAGGAGGTAGTCCCGTGATGGATTGGAGATTAGCGAAAGACTGACCAAAATTTGTGATAGAATCTGGCATCATAAGTCAGCAATACGTGCAGAGTAGCAATAACGAGTACATACCTTTGAAAAGCGAAACCATTCCCTGCGAGGTACGTTCACATTCTGTTTTAACTTCTGAGATCATTATTTTAATGGATATTTCCTTTTTTTCAGCTTTCAACATATTCAACACTGGAAGTTTTAACGGTCGATGTACTGATTTAGCAAGCAAGCTTTTAACGGCATTTCACGAGGAGCTCATAGCAAGGGATAAGGAGGTGATCCGATTCATTTTAAACTAACAACTTGTAGCGCAGCCTTTATCATAAGCAATAAGCGACAGACTAATTCTTGAAAGTGAAGAATGATCATCGCATGCAGTTAATTTTCCAATTTAAGCAATTGGAAAGAAGAAGGGCTTCAACGGGATTCGAACCCGTGACCTCCGCGATACCGGTGCGATGCTCTACCAACTGAGCTATGAAGGAACACATTGGGAGCGAGGTCAATTTATTGAGTTGACATCTCCCATGAGGAGTGAAATGATGTGAAGTATATATGAAATAATTCATATTTCAACTGCGGTTGTAGATGAAAGTGAAGAGTGATCATCGCAGTTAATTTTCCAATTTAAGCAATTGGAAAGAACAGTGGCGGATCTAGGGGAGGGGCCCGGGTGACCCGGGGGACCCGGGCCCCCACCTTATTTTGGGTGAAAAAGGAAGAAATTACTGAAGGAAGAAAATCCGGCTGGGCAAGTAAAATAAAACCGGGCCCCCGCCTTAGCTCAACGTCTGGATCCGCAACTGAAGAAGAAGCCTGAAAAATCAGGGCTTCACAACAAGGAGAACTAGGCAGAAACGAGATAAACAAACAATGAAGACTAAATATTCCGGGTTAACTCCCTGAAACAGGCCCTACCCCATAGCTCGCAAAAATTAACAACTGGAGTAACCTTACACTCCCAGAGGACCTTCTTGTCTGATGCCAGTGTCCCAACATGCCAACCTCAGCTCCCTTCCAAATTTTATAAGCTTCTCCTGAATCCAATCTCGGCTCTGATCGAGTTGGAGTCAGGGTCGGGTTAATGGAGTCCAACTGTTAACCCTTTACTTTCTTGGGGAAATGGAATGAAAACCAGACATAAGGAAGATAAGTGCTATAAAATAGAAGCAGCCATCTTCAAGGTCCAAGAGAACCCAAACAGTTCCAATGAAACATTATTACGCCATGTTTTCCTGGCTAAGTCTTCTATGTTGATACAAGAGCCTCTTGTATCAACATAGAAGACTTAAATGGTCGGACCATTTCTCTTGGTTGATACTAACGCAAATTTTAGCCACATAAAATTACATTTTAGGCCCCCGTCTACACTACGCTGAAGAAATTTGAAAGCGGAGTTTTTACTCTAAAAACGCGTCAAGTGCTTTTTGTCCGCGCTACAACGAAGGAATTGGAAACGCAATGTGGAGTTGTGTTTGAGGGAAAATCGGCAGGGGAAATCACGTGATTGCCATGTCGTAATCTTTAACGGAAATCTCCGCTTTCAACGGGGTTTCCTTCCACGCTAAACTCAAAGCCAGCGTTTTCAAATTTCTTCGGTCTGAAAAGTAAAAACTGAGCGTTTTATAACTGTTTGCCTTCCACAATAAAACGCGAAGCTGATATCTGAATCTTGCTGACAATTAATGATTTCTATTGTTCAATTTACAGAAGGAGCATACAATCTCAGAACAGGAAGCAGCGCCATATTTAGGAGAGTTTTACACGAAAGATGTGCCCACCATTCGTAGAGTGATTATACAGCACCAAGACGGACAAATGATTTTTTTCGTGGACAAAGAGAAACTTCTTCTCAATCATCTCAGTGGAACGACTTTTGAACTTCTTGACCGGAGAAAGGTCAAATGTATATTAATAGTGGTGATGGGAATTAACCACGAGAAAGTGCATTTTGACGCTCCTGGAAATTCCACGGGTTGGATATCTCCCGGATTCACTGTGTTTGGATTTCATCCGCGAGGCAAAGCCTACTTCTACAGAAAACAATTATGAGTTCCCTGTCTCGCTCTAGCTGTATCATTGTTCGAATTGTTCCTAGCTTAACATTTTCAGTTTTTACGTTGTTTAGTTACCATGCTTGCACTGCACTGAACGACTGATAATATAAAGAACTTCTAAGATTTCAAAAACAAGCATTTCATTCCTAAGAGAAAACTTCGGCAGAATTTTGTCAGAAAGAACAATTTTAAATGGAATTAGTAGCAATGAGCGTGTCTTGAAACTCATTATTTTCTGTCGCGGGCAATCTCGCGAAAAGAATTTTTTAACGCAGTTTTTAAGCTTGATAACTATGCGTTTAGTGAGAAATATTTTCAGATGGGCACAGGGAGATGGTCGAGAAGTGAAGTCGAGTGGAGTCTACTTTCGTGTCTTGTTCTTGACGGAAAAACGGTGCCTCTCTATACTCTAATGAGATTCAAATTCCTTATAATAAGCATCACAGTGTCTTTATTTGGTCACCAAAACACGCACAATTCTGTCGAATATCTAAGCAATAGAGCACCTTTTCCGTGTTTACATAGCCTCATCTAAACACAAGGAGGGCTGGGAGAATTCGAGACAGTTATGCAAACCCGTCGAGGGTTTGCATAACTTTCCTGAATTCTCCCAACCCTCCGAGTGCTTAGATGAGGCTCTGTAAACACGGAAAAATTGCTCTATTCGTCAAAACCGTGTTTACGTGCCCTCAAATTAACACACCTATATATCGACCAATGAGAGCGCGCGTAGACGCTAAGTTATTTTATGAGTAATATGAAAATGTCAAATAACCCCGAAAAATGAAGTACTAATTTAACAATACTTGCTTTCCATCCTGGACATAAGTGGCTGTACCTCGTACTACTAGTGAAACTTCAAATAATATGTAAAAGTGCATCAAAAAGCTAATTTGCTGAAGATAAGCTGCGATGGAGTAGCAGTCCATCCACGAGAGTAAACAAAATTTCCCAAATATGTGTAAGCAGACGGACAGACAATCCCCTAAAATTATAGAAGAGATGAGGAACATTCCGTCAAGAATTCTAATTATAAAAGGTACAGTCAGATATACCCGCTTTGTAAACATAGTTAACATTTATACAGATTACCCTAAAGAGGCACCATGTTGGTTGCATCGAATGCCTCGTGTACAGGTATAAATATCTATATCATTTTTTGACTTTCTGTTTCCTTGTAAAGCTTATCCGACTTTAGAATCGACCTCATTAAACCGTGAAGTGGGATGAATGAAATGTGATAAATGATAAATGTGAATTTGTCTTTCGATGGAAGAGTTATCATATGATAGAAAACGTGTAGTAACGAAGAATCCTTCATCAAAACAGCTAAAGGATAAGTTGGGGTGGGTTGGGGAACTTTCTGGGGCCAACCCTTGGGTTGTTTTTTTTTGGGGGGGGGGGGGGGGGGGGTAGATATTAGCTTGCGGAAGTATGTTTTCAACATAAAATATAGGACCTGGATAGTAAGAAACACTCCTATTTTTTCCCATGGCTCCCCTTGCCCGACTTATTTTAAGAAGTTTATGCTACCCCACCACCATCCGTCAAAAATATATTGGTCCGTCCCTAAGAACATTCCCATCAGTTTCATTTAGGGTAACCTGCATGAGGTGCAGGCGGACGCGTCACAACTGACCTTGTTCCTATGTGACGCAGAGTTATTTTAATTTAAGGTAGTCCCTCCCAGAGCTTCAAACTGCACAACCCAGGAGATAAGTAAGAGAAAATACAGTTCTTAATGGTTTCTTTCGATTTCGAAAGTAATTGTAAGCATCGTTTTAGAGACTGCACTGAATAGTAAAATATTTTTTGCGGATATATTAAAATTAGCTCTATTGTGTATAGATGCGCATACTTGACTACAGAGCAACATTGAATTACAAGCAGAGGCAGGGGAACGTTACCAGTATAAATGGCTTTCCAGATTGCTTGTCATTGCTTGCTTGTGAAAAGACTGTTCAAGTATCAAACTCGGCTGTACAAAATAATAATTAAAACAGAATATAATTCCAAATTAGTTAACGATTTTCTCTTCTTTTTTCTTTTTTTTTTTTTCTGAGCCAAATAAACAACCAAAATGTCACGGAAAGAACCGTTCACAGAGCTAGGGAAAAGCAAATGATTTGCACCTGCAACCTTTTTAGGTGTTTTCCTGTAATCTCAAGTAGTTTATTAACTGCCAAAAAAAGGCCCTCGAAGTGCCTTGGTACGCATCACGACATGCACTTACAGAGAAAATCTATTGGAGGAGGTTCACATGTTTACATTGCCAGACTGGAAACACAAGAGAAAATTTGCTTTTTCACGTAACCTTTCGAAATAAAAAAAAGGTTTCATTGAGCTTTTTCAAGTGTTTACATTGGACAATGTTAACAAGAACATGTGTAAAAAGAGTAACCGCTGTGAGTAATGCTGGCTCCTGCCCACTTTACAGCGGCTCACTGTCTCGGGAAACCTTTGCTGTAAATAAATCCCGGCTATATGAGATAGTACTCCTTGTATCCGGGGGAGGTGTAATCACTACTCAGCTATGCATGACAACGGCAGAAATAGGAAATACTGTGATTACTGCGTTTTAATTTAAGCCGACAAGCGTTATTGTTTTTGGTCAAAGCATTGTTCGGGAAAGCTAAGGCAGTATATGCTAATTTTAGCAACTTGATTAATTAAAGTGTGAGTCAAAAGCACATCGAGAAAGTGATAATATGTTATAATGATTTTATCTTCCGTCAAGCAGACCGCAGTGAGCTTTGATGTAAATCAATTAACGACACGGCCTGTCAAGTGTATCTATAACAGTAATCGGGTTAAGTGAAAACTCGGTTCAGTAGAAAGTCCATAAGGATATCATCAGTTTCGTGAAATAAGGAAACCGTGCTTAAAAAATGAAACAAGAAACTGCTTGAGGTGAAAGTAACATGACTCCTACATAAACTGGATCAGTTCTGACCAGAACACTGCTGTGTTCTAAGCGGGGCAGCAGGACCCTGGATGACATCAACACATTTACTGCATATGATTTCACGGCGGTTTCACAAAGCCTTGTTTTGTAATTAATCTTTCCAAGCCCTGAAAACAAATACGTAGAACTTCATCACGCTTCGTGGTTTTTTCTGGTTTTCTTGGGGAACAGAGATCATCACCGCTTTTCTGCTGATCTTTAAGGTAACCAACTTAACTTGTATGTAAGTAGGTCATGTGTACATTACAGTTGCCAAGTTTCTGTTGATGCTGACAGTTTAAAGCTACAAAACAACATCGGTTCAACAAACAGTGTCTTTAAAATCTCCGTAGCTTTCCCTAGTGTGTAAATGGCCGCCCTGCGTTCTTGTTGCAAATCTCTCTTGAACAACGTTAGCACCTGCAGCATATTGCAGACTAGTTGATTTAACACTTCAGACATCGCATCTGGGGTTAAAGCTCTCGGAGTGTAACAAGTGAGTTTTATTAACCATTGGTAGGCAAATATACCACCACGATATAATGAACAGAAAATTAAACCATTACAGCAATTTAAGTTATACAACGGCTTTTAACAATTGTTTTAAAACAGGAAGCCAATTTTGAATGGGTTCATCGACGATTGAGCTATGTTACATCGGGGCGCAAATTTTCTTGCG
>CM042752.1:2923988-2935248 GCA_022496165.2 Catalaphyllia jardinei
CGCAAGAAAATTTGCGCCCCGATGTAACATAGCTCAATCGTCGATGAGCCCATTCAAAATTGGCCGAGTCCGTATTTTATACCTAGTCCGTAATGCTTAGTCCGCGTTTTATACCTGAGTCCGTGTTTTATACCCAGTCTGTAGTCCGTAGTCCGTAGTCCGCAGTCCGCAGTCCGTGTTTTATACTGACCGAAAACAAACGGTTTCAATTTTTTGTAGACTAAATCCTGCATGATTGCTCCCGAAAGGACCCGAAAGCTTAAAAGGTTCAACTTTCCGTGATTTAATCCCACGAGTTAACTCTTTTATCTGACGCAGGCATATTTTATCAATTGTGTTGTTGCGAGAATAGCCTGGGCATGGGGTCGAGGTTGCGACAATCTCTTGAGACAAACGACTCTAAGTCCTCTAGACGCGCTATCGTAACGCTGGTGTTTAAACGCTCATTATTAATTAATCGATCTTTGTCTAAGTCATACATATCATCAGTATCTCGGCTAAAATGGCTCTGGAAGGGATCTACTTCAGTTCCCCACGGCTTCAGAAACAATATCAAGCAGGTATAAGTTGGTTGTGTAATGTGTTATGCTCTGATTCTAAGGAATGTCTTTCAATTTTCCAATGTTTACAGTTCACAGAGGTAACTAGCACGAGATGTTTTTCACCTATCAATGATAATTGGCGAGCTAAAAGCTTGTTTTGATATAGTGTCAGTTTGAACACGCCGTTACCAAGTTCTCTTAGCAGCAGATATTAACTGAATCCTTTAAAATATGTGGGTGGCCATCCACGTTCTGTTTTTCGCGTGAGTAGCCCTGAATATGCCAATTGTAATCTTAGAACTTAGAACAAATACTTCCAGCCACAATTTACTCTTCAATTATTCGTTAATACTTTTAAGCAGTGTCCCGAACGTTAAATCAGGGCTATATTAATTCCGTACCCTTCCAAGTTCGAGGGAAAAAGATCGAAGAGTGAAAACTTCGACACAACTGATTAGGTAGAAACTGCATATTTAACACGCACACAACGCTCAGGACTTGAAATTTATAATGAATTGAAATGTACAGAATTTTTGTGACATAAGATAAGACTTCATAAAAATGAAGCAATTAATCTCTGGAGACCTCTGAAGTATACATAGCTTCTTAACCATCGATCATCACCTTTTGATGACTTAACTTTCAGCCGACAAGTCCATCTGTTTCAACAAGCTAAGATCAAGGGCGAACTTTGTACATTCAGTTCAATTGTTACTCAGTAATTAATTCACGTCAAAGATATAGGCCCGTTTCTGGTTTCTAGGCGACTCAACTAGTCCTGTAACCATCTCAAAAGTTTTTGAACAAATTCTCTCTAGAGGAAACAAGTAGTGCATAGTTAAGGGGATAGTCAACGAGATGTTTTTCACTTAGCAAAGTTTTAGGCTAAGTTATAATAATTGTTTCCAAATCACTGATCTGGAACAGAAGCATAGTCTACGTCTGACCTAACAACACTCGTGTTTTTGACGAAAACAAACAGCGCGATGACATAGGCCGTCATTGTGTTTTTTGTGATGGAGTACACAGTTCAAAAGTGTAACTGAAAGGTTGGATTTATTTGGCGAAAATGGCACATTTAGAGAAACGCACAACGTTTATTCTATATAAATACAAGGCTGGTAATCCCTTAAATCATTCTTTTTTCACTTGTAATCCTAGTTTAGTTAGTCTATTTTTGGGTCAACATAAAATGAGGCGTTGTCTCCTCATACCTGTATGAAGTATGTATTTTGTGAGGCGGAAATGTGGTAAAGCAGAGCTGCGTTTTGCATGCCTCCTAACTTTCCATATTAATGAATTTCGTCAATCCGTTTGTTCAGTCCTTAAACGTACTTACCAGTCGAGTTTAAAGAGCGCGAAATGCAATCAAATAGAACGCGAGAGAATAATAAGTCAACGACTTTGAGAAAGTGTAGGCAAACGTTTTTTTTTCTTCAGTCCGTCGGAGTATGAAGTTAAGAATTGCACTCACCGACAATATTACTTGCCCTAGAATAGTGACATTTGGATTTCCACGAAATTTCTGTTTTTGGAACGGAAAATAAAACATAGGAGTTGTTACCTGAGATTTGCCTTATTGAAAAAAAAATAGGTTTATCATTGTGGGTCGATTTTAGTCTATAAGCAGCACAAAAAAAAACAACTAAGGAGATCTCTGTCAATATAACAAGGGAAGTACTGCTAGTTACTCGGGTTTCACGCTCTGGGCGATCATGTGACATCTGACCGTCTGATCATCGGTCCGATTCGCCTAGACCGTGAAACTCGAGTAACTAGCACCACTTTCCTTCTTATAGTTGTATTTTGCTTTGCACATTTCTGCATTGAGCAATTTTATTTCTTGTTTATTCGTTTATAAAGAAAAATGCAATTGTCTTTAAATGCCACTTAGGCCCCACGGTAGAGCAAGATAATATTTTAGAAAAAAATGATATACGAGTCAGCTCAACGGGCCTTTGATTGCCCTTTGCATGCACACTGCCATGAAGTGTGATAAAATGAGTGAAGTTTTGAATGAGAGGATTTGCGCACATCTTATCAATAGGGATTGTTGTGTTCGTCGTAGCTTCGAAATGTGCGGCGATATCACCCATTAAAATCGTAGCTGTTTTACACGAGCAATTTGGAATTGTAAATCCAGATGCGACTAAAGTTTCTGTGGAAATCGCGACAAAAATTGCACCGGCAGAAATTGCCTGCGTAATAAATAGCCTTTTTAAGTCCCTTCACTGAAGCAAGACCGAAGTAGTACCTAGAATGACACATTACTCAATTTCCCTTTCAGCTACGGCAAAACATCCCAGGGGGATCATGAACACAGCATACGACAATCCAGAACGCCCCCACACCCCCTCGTACATAGGAAATTACGAGTCCTTCCCTGAAAATGGACCGGGGACCTCGTACGTGTACCGGGAGGAAGCGCCTGAGAAAAAGGTCCCCTTGCCCTCAAGTTCAAGCACAGTTGGGTTTCTGCCTACGAAGGAGAAGTCGCAACATGGCCGAGATCGATGTGGGAAGACCTTTATTTTGGTCGCTTTGCTCATATTGTTCTTGGCTGTGGCTATAGTGATGACTGCGCTGTATATCTCGAGAGATTCTCAAGACGATAAGGTTTCCGAAAATGGCGGAACGAGTGGAGAAACGGTAAATACCAAAGTCCTGTTTTGTGTTGTTCTTTAGTGTCTTATGGTAAACAAAGAGGGTTTAAAAACCGGATATACGTACAGTCTGGGCACCGCCGTCGAGTGTAGCTACTTTTAACAATGAATTACCATTGTTTTCCAATCGTTCGAAGCATGGCAAAATCCTGAAAAGTATAGGGAACATTTTTGGTTGCCAAAAAATGAAATTTATCTGATCCACAAATACAAAGCAGTCCTGCACTGAGTCCTGAACTTGTCGTTTGGTGTTATAAACATGTTTCTCTAGTTGTTCTTTTGAAATAATGATTATCATGCTTCTTTTTACATTTTTGATGACGTTTACCGTTTTACTAGTTCGTCCGATTCAACAGCTAAATCATCTTCACGATACGCAAATGAAGTTCTTTACCAGACTTTTAAGACCTTTGATTTGCGCTAATATTATTTTCACGATTAACGGTTTGCAATTTGTTTTTCGGCTAACGGTTAAACAAACTGTTTAACAACTAACGGGTAACGTTTTGGCCCTTTTACAGCTATCGTTAACGGTTAAACCTCATGGAGAACCTCTTTCCACTGGATAGCGATCTAGCTAAATACTGCTACTTTTTGATATTGTTAAATGTTGTTTTTGTTCTATTCACCTAATGGCTAGCAGATGCAAATTCAACGAATCTTACAACTAATGAGAGAAGCCTTTGTGAAAACAATACTCAGGACCATTTTCGTATTAAAACTAGCTTGCAATTTAGGCCCCACGTATCCGAATATTTTAGAATCCGCTACTTTTTCTTTCCGCATACGGCTTCCGTGCACATCGGCAGCGAATTCGGATATATACACTGTAAATACTTTACGTGTGGACGGGGAAATTTTTTAATCCGGAAAGAAAATATCCGGATATTGGTGGAGAGGGCCTGAGGCTTATGCTGGGAGTCTTTTCAAATGTACATGACATTAATCTATTCACCGCATTAGCCTCCTTTTCATGCTAGTTTCAGTCCTTTACCGAGAATACGAACATGATATATTCTGGAAAATCGCTTTAGAGACAGACCATTTTGGGGGGGGGGGGGTGGGGAAGTGTACAGAAAGAAAATTCCTGCCACGCAAAAACTGCTGAAAATAAAATCGTGCAAGGTGAACCATCCGTGCTTTCTACCATCCAGGTACTGTGTTTTAATTTCCACAAACTGTTTGCACGGGCTATGTGGCTATTGCCCACCAAAAGAAACCATGTGCAACCTATAAGGTTAGGAAAACATTTCATGCCCCATAAAATTGCCAAACCTCCCCTCCCCTCCCCCCACAGTACAGAAAAAGTTTGGTCCGTCACATCAGTAAAGGAATACAGTCACGATATTTTGAGGTATTTTGATCATCGACAAAATTACCTTTAAAATTGAAGGAAACCTGAAAATACTACTTTACAAAGATAGAAAAACACCAAGGAGATTATAATAAACCATAAAGGAACCAGGATGGTTAACGATGGAGAAGATTGACACGGATTACAAACAATGATATTGACGGAAAAGGTTAAGCTAAACTTTTCAAACCTTTCAACCGTGGCTGTGCTCGATCAACCAAGCGCAAGATATTGCATAGGACGAGTATTAATGGCGGTATTTGTGATGCGCTCTTAACAGGAAAATACTCCGACTCCATCGCCCCTGTGCCGCACGCTGCCGAAACCAGTTGCTTTCAACAGGCTGCCAAAACGTATCGAAGATGAACTGAGCTCTATGCAGTCCCTCTTTGAAGAAGAAATCAAAGTTGGAGGACCGGTTGGTGTTTTTGATTTGTTTATTGTTGTTTTTGGTGTAATTGCATTTATATTAAGCATGTTACTAACTGAACATTTTAAGCTCACAGGCAGCCAATTAGAATTCAGCTTAAAAATGTGCAACCGGTGAAAAGCGCGGGGAAAATCGCCTAAGCCAATTCGTGTGGAGCTTGAGTCTTGCGCCTGATTGGCTGAGAAGAA
Source organism: Catalaphyllia jardinei (assembly GCA_022496165.2). Lineage (NCBI taxonomy): Eukaryota > Metazoa > Cnidaria > Anthozoa > Scleractinia > Caryophylliidae > Catalaphyllia > Catalaphyllia jardinei. The sequence goes on from CM042752.1 coordinate 2,929,166, forward strand.
AGAACTCGGCTACTTGTGCAAAAGCAGCCTGAGGTGGGCCCGCAACTTAATTGAAATGACAAGTTCTGTTTACTTTTTGTTAAGAATGTGTCGCGATTTTAAAGTTGCCAAATCTTCAAGAATAGAACTCTCAGCAGCTTACATAATCATCCATTCGAAACAGTAGAATGATTCCACGAGCGCGTGTTATACATTTTATCTTCGAGGTGAATATTACCTCTTATTGACTCTTATTAAATCCATTTTGAAATCACTGGTTATCACTGCAATGTGATTGGCTCTCAGCGGTGCGATTTATTCACGAATCGCACTATCTTTTGCTCTAAATCGCATCTTTTACTCAGCCAATGAGAATGGGACAGTAAAACAAAACAACCAATCCGATTTTAAGGATTTTCTAAACTAACCAATCACATTGCAGAAAAATGAAAGACAAAAATGCAATTGCTTGACAGATTTGGCTATTAAACTGTACGATTTCAAAATGGATCTAATAAAGTGGTAATTGAACTTCAGGTCGTGCAATTTTGGTCTGAAATCATACTATTTTGAAATACGATTTTGAAATCACGCGTATGATTTCAAACCTAATAATATACATGAAAAAATTACTCGAGTGAGTTTTTTAAAAAGCGAAATTGCACTCGCCGAAGCGGCTCGTGCAACTTCAGCTTTTTGAAAAACTCACTCGTGCAAATTAATTTCAAATTGAACTCGAAACCGTATGATTACCTATACAAATTGTGTCCACATTATGTTATTTTTTCTCAAGCATCTGAGCGGACCGGATTCCTAAATCCTTGAATTTGATTGGCTAATCACGCGCTCGTGACCGGTCCAGCTTTTTACGATACGGCCCATGGACCGGATTTTTTCCGGCCCCGCTGTACTAGATTTCGCTCCTAAAGTTAGCGGTAATCGTCAATCTTTTGCCTGTTTTACACTTCCATCGACGAAACGTCTACGCAGGTTTATCGCTGCTCACTTTAAAATGGCAAAGAAAGTCACTGTAAGTAAATTCAATTGAGTGTTTCGAAGTTCTGAGACTTTGCTTGATTGTTTGTAGCCGTGGGGCTGTGATGGCGAGAATCCTGTGTTTCTCTCGCCGTAAAATTTGAGTCAATTGCAGTCGAGTTTACCTCTGATCATTGCTGTATTTAATTTAGAGAATTTCTGATTGGCTAAGAGCAGTACAGTTCAAGTGTAACACCAGTGCAAAAAGTGTAACATAGGTGCAAAAAATGTAACACCAGTGCAAATTACACATCGTAATTCTGGATTATGACTGTCAGAAACAAAATGAGAAATTTTGTATGCCAATGATATCATGTAAAGCAATGACAAAAATTTTGAACGGAAACTCTGAAAAAAGTTTTCTCGAATGCAGAAAAATGGCTTCAAGAAACATCTTCCGGCACTTTTTCTGCGCGAATGTTTCGTGTTTGTATTATTAATAAGTAATCATATGTTTTTTTTCTCGTTCAATTTGAAATTAATTTGCACGAGTGAGTTTTTCAAAAAGCTGAAATTCAGCTTAGCTTTTTGAAAAACTCACTCGTGCAAATTAATTCCAAATTGAACTCGAAACCGTATGATTATCTATAGTACTAAATTATCAGAAAGTGTCATTTAAATCTTTGAAGAAACATACCTGTTATGACATCAACCTATAAGCAAAATAAGATATATGTACTGAGAGTCGCTATTATTTTATGATTTGTAGAGAGCCGTGGCAGCTAACATCGTGTACATGGACAAGATCATTTGGCGAGGAGAGTATGGCGTGATGAACAATTCCGAAATACCTAAGCTTAAGCCTACAGATAAAACTGTATTCCCCATAGCCAGCGTAACAAAGGTTTTAACGGTAAGAAGAATATTCGAAGCAACTAGTTGAGTTTAACAAGTCACACGTGCACTGCATTAAGGCCGGACTGGCAGAGGGTCCAGCAAAGGTTTCGCCAAGGCCGTACCTAGCCAACAAGCCAACAACTCATTCAACGCGCGCAGCTCAAAACAAAAACATTGCACAATTCTGGCATTTGTTATAGTTTCTAACTAAGCTATTTTTAGCGAAGCTGTTTTGATAAAATACCTATTGACTGAGTTAGGTCGGACTGGACGGGAAAATATTTCGCTCTGGGTCATGGATACGTAAGGTCTTCGCTATGCTACGCCGGCCGGTCCGCACGACCTGATAACATCCACTCCTCCCACTCAGTTAATAAGCTTACAGTATAAGAACAGTGTCAATTTTATTCCAAGCAAGGCATGTCAAAGTTAGCTCACGATTTTTCTTTATCTGAAATTTTCGGGTCTTACGTTACCTATGTTAAGTTAGTTGCTTGACGCTACGTTACACTACGCTACGTTACGTTACGTTAAGTGATTGTTTATTTTACTGCCGGACCACTATTTTTGTATAAAGACATTAATGGCCTCATCCATACGATCATTACAGGTACTGATGCTTTTTAAGCTGTACAGTCAGGGCTTTGTAAACTCACTTGACGACTCAGTGACTGATTATGAGAACAACTTTGAGGTCAAAAATCCTTTCGGCAGTGCCCCAATCACTCTAAGGTGAGGCTTCAACTTTTCAGTACCGTGCTCTTCTATGTCTTTTATTCAGTTGCAAATCCAGTTCAAATACATTTAATAGGGAGCTTGATTAAGCAACGATGACGGGGACGACACCTAGTCAGAAATGAAGTTAGATTTTACGAGCGAAATTCGCAATTGTCTAAAACTGTTCAGTACACGCCAGTGGTTATGAAACCGTCATGAAACCGTGCTCAAGCTAAATATGCAACGAATGTTGTGCCGCGTAGCACTATGGACACAAATGATGTAACAGAGAATTAACTCTTAAGTGTAAATTTTAGTGCTAATTTAACCCATGAATAACCCACTGGGCGTTAGCCATAGTAAAGGGAATCAGGGAACCACACGAGGTAAAGAAAAAATCTTTTGACCTCGGTGGGAATCGAACCCACGACCTCCGGAATAGATCTACCGTCACTCTGCCGACTGAGCTACGAGGTCGGACAGAGAAAGTCGGGCAACGGCAGCGTTTGATTCCAAATGGAAATACGTAAAATTAGCCCTCGTCGTTCGAGTTCCTTAGGTTACAGAACTTGGCCCATGTTCACGTTGCTGTTGTTTTGCAGAGGACGGCAAAGAAAAGTTCAAATATTTATAACGCACGTGCACAGCTATTGTTTTGCTCGTTAAACCTTTTGTTTTGTGACGTTCTCTTTGCCATCGTCTTCGTGATTTCCTTAGGGCATTTCCAACAAAAGGCGTTAATTATCAACATCGTATTGCGTCTGCGTATGTCGGCTTCTGCTCATGCTTATGTCAAAGTGTGAACCAGCCCTTAAGCTCTCTATTGATATCATAGGGACCGACCATTACTTCTTTCTTTTTTTTGGGGGGGGGGGGTGGGTCGGGCAATTTTTAAAAAGAATTGCTACACAACAAATACTGCTGAAAATATCGTGCAAGGGGAGCCATGGGGCAAAAAATTGAGCAAATGCTCTTTGCTATCCATTTCCTGTTTTGATCGTAAAAAACATTTTGCGCAAGCTATTGCCCAACGAAATAAATCATGCACGACCTAAGGATGAGAAAAGAATTTCGTGTCACAGAATTGAATTTCCCAACCCACTACCCTTCCTCCAAGAAACACCCATTATTGCGGGTGTTGTCTGCGTGAGGGTGTCTTGTAAAGAGGCTCGAAGCGGTGACCCAAGCAAGCTGTTAGCGAACAAACTGATTACTTTCTTTTGTTATTTTCTCTTTACCCAGGCAGCTTGCATCTCATCGTTCTGGTCTTCCAAGGGAGGGGCCGTGTTATCCAGACACGAAAACAAATTTCTGTCCATACACAAATGATCAGATGATTCAGCGACTGAGAAACGTGACCCTCTTGCATGAGCCTGGGAAAGACCCATCTTACAGGTTGGAAAATTACTCTGTAGTAGGCCACTTACTAGTTACCTCGAGTCTCTGTTTCAAAACGAGACTTCGCGATCGTGTGAAGCCTTTCATGGAAAAATGAGTTTGATTTACATGATAATGAACGCGTAGGCTGATACACGTGGTTTCGTGCTAAGGCCCCGTTCACACTAATCCGTTTTCAAGCGAAAACGGAGCTGTTTTGCTTTGTTTTAAAAAAGATTTGCGCCCACACTTATCTTTTTCGTATCGTTTTCGCCCGTCCGCACTACAACGCCGTAACCGTTTCGAAAACGCTTTTATACCCTCGGTGCGAATAGTAGCGTTTGCCCGCCATTTTGGAAACTCACGGTCGAGTGGTCTGGCGCCTGGTCGTGTCTATTTTGGTGACGTCACCGTTTTCAAAAAGCATCGTTTTCAAATCGCTCCACTCTGAAGAGCGTTTTCGAATGGCTCCGTTTTCGGTGATCGTTTTCGTCGTTGAAGTGTGGACGATAGCCGTATCCGGAGCAAAACAGCTCCGTTTTCGTTTGAAAACGGATTAGTGTGGACGGGGCCTTAGACTCGTTTTGACGCAAAGGCAAATAAAAAATAAAATGGCCTATTAGTAAAACGCAGTATGGCACCCTTTCTGAAAGCGTCGATCACATTTTCTCATGTTTATATCAAGAGGGCCTGGCCCTGAAGTATAATTGTCCGCAAGTCGTCAAGATATCAAAATTCAAGGGAATTAAAATAAGGCAGAAATCTATTTCTAGGCTTGGTCTGAGTTCATCATCTCTAGCTCTATTCCTAAGAGGTATCAATACCGGCTATTTTATTACTCTAGGCCAGATATCACGTCAGGGACAAGTCAATTCTGTGAATTATTTCTGTGAATTTTGTTCAATCATGTGTGTGGTTAAAAACAATTGCGTTCCCAGCTGTCTTATGCTGTGACTCCCTATCCCATATTGAATAGCAACTTTGAAAATCTGAAATAAACTGTGTGATGTTACACGATATCGTGCAAAAGGAGGCTGGAAACTAGCCTTTATTATCACTTCGTGGTTCCTTGTAATTGAAGCGAAAAAAACAAGTTGGCGTTTGAGTTAAACGGTTTTAGCGATATGAAGTCGATAATTCTTTGCCGGTTTTGAATACTGGGCGTTTCACTTCTGCTATTTTAAGATTTCACCGAAATGAGTTGACTGTGAAGCAGGAACTCGAATTTCATTGTCATTACTTTCTTTATTTGGTATTGGTCTTTGTGTTTAAATTTAATTGTAGTTTTAGTACTCGTTACTTCTGAAGATGTATGTTGGAGCATACGAAACGTCAAGTTCATAACTGAGAGTTTTTACAACATGCGTTGTCTCGTTATGTTTATAACCGCATTTAGGCAAAGTCGTAGCAACCAACGTACGACTTGTATTCTTTGTTAGGCTATTGCATTCTACCAGGACCTTAGAACACGCTTTATTCTGTCTTTCTCTAAGTTCTTTTTTTCTTTTTTTCTGCTTAGTAACCTCGGAATTGCATTGCTTGGTCAGGTATTGGGTCAGAGATTTGGAAATGGATACGAGGGATGGATGAGAGACAACATCTTGTCAGCATTTGATATGTCAAACACGTATTTCGCTCTGGATGACAGGTAAATCAGGAATTTGGTGTCACATAATTGATCTTGACGATAAAAGAAAAAAAGAGAAAACAAAGCATTGAAGATACAAACAACTGTTCTAAACCCTCTGGGGTAATTCATTTTTATGTCTCTTGAAGAGATAAAGAAAACGCATATAGATAAATTACGAAGTAATTGGAGTAAGTCAACCTACCCGGGAAAGTAACAGATGAGGCATTACGCCGTGAGCAGGCAAGATGAACTGTATACTATGCTGTGATTGGCTACCCGAGCGGACAAGATGACGTTTTCTTGCCAGTTCGCACTCTTTGTTTGTGCTCTACAGAGGGGTTAAAAACTCTATGATACTACGTTATGGCTTGATGTGTTTCTGTTTTCTTTACGTGCAGCATAAGGAAGCTTATTCCCGAAAACGAATTCTCAGATCCTACAGAATGGGGCTGGCTTAATCCATCTGGAGGAGGTTTTTCAACTGTGGCAGATTTTGCAAAGGTAACAA
>CM042752.1:2935348-2953837 GCA_022496165.2 Catalaphyllia jardinei
AAGCGACTTTTCAGCGTGAAAAATGTCTTGCTATGTTATAAAAGCAATGGACAATGCCTAGCGCGCGTCCATCCAATTCGGGATCCACTTGGATAGTTGGGAGAGCACTTAGGTAGCTAGAGATGCTCTCGGCTGCGCCTCGAGCATCTCTTACGCTACCTTCGTGCTCTCCCAACTATCCGCGTGCATCCCGAATTGGATGGACGCGCGCTAGGCATTGTCCATTCCTTTACTGTCGCGAGATATTGGCAGCAAGTGTTCACGCGTTCAGCGTGCAAGAGAATGATTCCTTCTGATATAAGTAGGCTTCAAGTCAACGGGCAACGAGGCTTAATTAACTCACGTTTGCGCAAAAAATTCCTGGACAGCAGTTTCCCTTTCATTGTCAAGTACCGTAAGTGTTTCCTTTCTGTTAACAGTTCACTAGCTCGGTAGTGGTGTACAGGCAGGTGCAACTAAAAGAACACCTGCCCCAGAGAGAGAACATAATCGAAGTCTATGGAGAAGAAATTAAATTGTCAGAGCGGCCCTGAATAAGAAGAAGTACCGTTAAACGTTTACGTAGCCCGTGCTCCGCGGCAGATACCGTTTCAGGTGTTTTGCGGGAAGAGGCTGGGCGAGACATCAAAATTTTTTTGCCACTATTCATCTACAAAACTTTACATTTAAGGAGGGTTTGGGCCGGGGTTTGGGTCGACATCACCGCCTGCAAATTGACAACTGTAACGTTATTATGTCACGCAACTTTGATCACGTGATTCGTGTTAGCCAATCATATGAGCTAAAATCCATGTGGCTTGCAGATTCAATGGAACTTGTACGTTAGTTTTCGTTTTAACTACCTTTGTGCTAGTCATTTCAAGCGGAAACGTAACAATAACAACCTGCGTTCGGCTTTGGAGTCAGAAAATCTATAATTTTCTAATAGTTTCTGTGCAACATTGCAGCACTAGCCTGCTTTCCGAGGAAACTTCAAAACGTCCGTTGCATGCGGCCTACTTTAGTTAATTAGTTCCGTGTTAACAGCGTCTCTAATAACTTTGATTTAGTTACGAAACCTCGGTAAGCAGTAACCATAGTAAACCTTTCTCGTGAAAACACGGCATTAGAAATGTTTAGAAAACTGTACTTTATTTGTCGGTTGTGACAGAAAAAGTTAACTTGAAAGTTAAGTACTTCATAAGTGCTTCATATGCCAGTTTGGCCTGTTATAATTTTGCAGTAGTCTTTGGCTGCATAAGAAGTTGTCCGAAATTGGAAAAGTTTCCGAGCATCTTTAGACACAGCCCTAGCCGCATCATTGCAAGACACTTCACTCTCACAGTGCCTTTCTCCACCCAGGTATATTTACTGGGTGTCAATGAATTTATTTAAAATCTGCCGTTTAGGTATTTCAAAACTGGGATATTTGATTGAAGCATTTCGAACAGTTGCACCTTTTGACTGTATCGTCCGATTCATTAGGGAATGTTTAACAAACCACGGCGACTAGGAGAGCGTCACTAAACAAACGGTAAAAATAGTAGCTATGTGCGTGCCAGTTTTGAACCTTCGTCGTACATTTCTATGCCGTCCTCTGCAAAACAAGAAGGGGAAATGACTAAGTTCTATGTATTTTGGAAAACGTGAACAGCAATGGCTAAATTTTGGAATCTTCTTTTGGAATTGAACGGTGTTGATGCATGTTTCAGTAGTCTGAGCACGTTTTTAGACTGATAGGCGCACTGAAGATATTTACAGAGTTGCAACATTCGAAGGGTAAACATAAATTCATTTTTACAAGGCGTCGTCCCCCTAGTCGCCGTCGTCATTGCTAATGAATTTATTTTACCTTCGAATGGTTCCTTGTTGTTCTCTCTTTTTTTCATGATACTTTCTTTCTTTTATTTCATTTAGGAAATTAGAGTTCCACCAGACACCAAACAGTACATTGGAGTTTACAGAGTGGAAGGTCTCGAGCCTAGTGTGAGCTTTTTGCAAGTCAAACTGAATGACGCCGGCAAGTTAGTTATGGCCATTGATGGCGGACTCGAGGCATTTATCTTAAACTTCACGGAGCCGTTAAAATTCAGAACTGTCGTAGCTCCGGATCTACCTTGCTTTAACATCTTCACGCTTGGATCGAACAATGAACGCATAGTATTCGACAGTCCCTCAAGAGAAGACGGTCTTTGCGATAAATTTACGATGTGGGGAGCAGCGGTTAGTGGTAGAGCATACTTTTACAGGGATCGGGATTCCGATAAGGCTGATAAGACATCTTAGTGGAGGCTTGATTAACAACGACGGCTGAACTTCAGAGAATCTAGTTATCACGATTATCAGTTGACTAAGGCGCGGCGGAGCATTGCCGCGAACAATTTTCCTCGTTTCCAATGGTAACAATATCGTCATTTCGCGTGCCTTGCTGCCAAAATGACGTCAAAGGCCTACAGGAAGAGCCAGTCACCCATGACAACAAGTCGAACGTAAATTCCTCGCGCCTTATTTGACTGACAATCGTAGTAATCATGGCGCCCAGTCTTGGCGTTGTCCTCACAGAAGAACAAGAACAGTTGTGCCACCTCACGAAAAATGTACGGCAAGCATTATAAAAAGGAGCGCATCCAGACATCAATCCACTCACGAGAAATAAAACTCACGCGAAGTAATATGGGCAATATGTATGGATTTTGACCAAGTGTGAGGTCAAGATGGTTGGATATTGGCCTCGTTCTTTTTTTGCGTGTTTATGGACCGAGACTGAGTCGAGGTCTATAAACTCGCAAAAAAAGAACGAGGCCAATATCCAGCCATCTTGACCGAAAAAGCTTGGTCAACAAAGGATTTATTATTTGGTTTTCGGGGAAATCTTTCTCGCGGAACTCGGCGGGTAGTTTCGAGCGGGCAAGATAGCTCCATCTTGCTCGCTCGGGTAGCCAATGCCAGCGCGCGATTTGGTTCATTTTGCACGCTCATGTAGCTAGCCATATAATAAATTTATTTTACTTGTTGCGTAATATTGTTGCATTACAAATTGAAAGAAATAGAACGTTGTTGAGCGCATTTCCACCTTTGTTGTAATGTCCTGGTGGGAGGGCTTCCGAGTGTAAAGGTCGTAGATGCTCTTAGTCTCGCTTGGGGGTGTAAACTGGTAAATCAGGCCTCAGTTAAGGCCTCAGTTAAGGTTTTCAAGACGAGATTCTGCTATTTTTAACAGTCAGGGTCTCTTTTAGGATTACATTCAAAGAATTAATAATAATGAAAACGCCGTCTGTGCTTTTTAAAGTAATATTTTTTAGGAGTGAAAAAAAACCCGACCTACGCTCGGATTAATCTTCCTTATGTTAATCCAATTTCCCCACATGCATCCACATGCATTTCCCCCACATGCATTACACGAGTGCCCCCACCCCCTTCCGCCTCGGTGTAATGCAACAATGTTGCGCGATTAGAGGTTGCAAGTACTGTATTACTTCGCTTTAACAAACAGTGCGCCGACATAGAACTAAACATGACTTTGCTCTTTGATGCTCTTCTGTGTTCTGCACTCGATCGCGTATAGTAATCTCTTTAAATAAATTTGCTTAAAAAGCTTAGTTATAATATTCAAGAAATCCATCTTCAATAACATAGGGCTCTTTAATTAATATGGCTTGTATTTCAAAAGTTTAATGCCAGGAGAAAATATATTATCTCTGTTCAACCAATCACATTAAAGCCTTTCCGACTTTGAAATAGACTCTACCGTTAGATTTGTCACGCTGAATTAATTAAATATACGAGACTTTTGCAAAGTCATGGAAATGTAGAACCCCAAAGTTGCCATGTTTACAAAGAAAATAAATGCATTACATTGATTTTAAAAAGGCCCATTACTTGGTAAGATGCACTGCGCTTGGGCGTCAGTTTCTGCCGTCCGAAAAGGCAATTTTTCTTCTGTATGTTTAGCTTTCTGCCAAAGCCAACAAACATACTAATAGAGTTGTATACATCAATTAAAATATAATAGTTTAGTTTAAAATGGTCTTAAATCAGGTGCGTTCAGGCCTGCTCACCGAGGCTTCTAAAGACGATGTAAATCCGTTTGAACAGTTTTTTTTTTAATTTCGTTATTTTTAAAATGTAATAAAGACGTATTGTTCATAATTAACACTGAAGTGCAAAAGCGAGAGGAAATAAAATGCTGCACATATGGTTTAGGGAATTAATAACGTAATAACTGTCTTATCATCATCATACATTATCATTATCATTATCATTATCATAATCATTATCATTATCATTATCATTATCATTATCATTATTATTATTATTATTATTATTACTTGTTTTGTTTCTAGATATAAAAGCCGTTTCCAAAACTAAACTGTTAAGTTAAGCATTCGTTACAAGGAAACGAAATATAACTGCAAAGTTGAGAAACTGATATGAATAAACTTGCTTATTCTAGAAAATAATAATTGTGACAGAGCAGTGGGGGCCAGAGTGTTAAAATCTCCGCTTCCCGTGCCCTACCCTCAAATGACATTTTGGGTTCATGTTTTTAAAACTATTCTATTATTGAATGACAAAAATTAACGTTTTGCATTCTCTTTCGCTTCCTGCCTTTATCCCTGCACCACCCGTACCCCCCCCCATTCTTCCGGTCTCCCGCTCCCTCTCTTCGTCCCCGTTACCCCCTCTGATCCGCCTCCCTCCACAGACTAATGAAAAGGAAAGAAAAATTGCAGAAAATCAATCTTTATCTTGGGTTAACTTGTGATAAGTATTTTGAAGTGGATAAATGGTCCGTTACGATGAACCTGCATGAGCGATTAATAATAATAATAATAATAATAATAATATTAATAATATTAATAATAATAATAACAATTATAATAATAATTTTGATAATAAATACAACTTATATAGCGCCGACATCCAAATGTTCTAAGGCGCTTTACATTGCTACATGTGACTTTTCCACTGCTGAGGACAACATCAAACTGCAAAAAAAAACTAATTATCGCAGTGAAAAGGACTCATCAATAATTTCCATGGCCATTATACAGAACACGGATCATTGACTATTGTAGAACTTAACAGAAATTGATTGAACTTAAAAAGAGTACTTGTCGGTATTTCAAAGAGTCTTTGACAGCTTGGCAAACTTCGGGCACAATATTTCGTTTATTTCTCGCCTTCTCTTAGTAACCATCAGTTCTTAAGCATTTGCCTTTTATCTATTTATATGATTTGTCGTATTCAATGGCTCATAAATATTGCTAACTGGCAAATTAAAATTAGCTTTCGAAATAAATCGATGTCTTCTCATGAATCTAATATCGACAGTCTTTTCACTAAAACAAAAGCTCACCGGGCAAGAAAGTTACCGATTAAACAACATTGATATTTTTTAAGGCCTGAGTAAACTTCTCAATTCGGCTTCATCGCAAATGTCAGATTTTCAAAGGACATAACACCCCTGTGTTTGTCAAAGGGTTTACTAGCAAACTAGGTTTGGCTTAGTAGACGCAAATTGGATAATACCAGCTATTCACTTGTGGAAAAAAAACACACCGGGATCTGTAGACTGTTGTAGATTCATCCCATAACTCCGATCACAAAGAGAGCTACGTGACTCGGCATAAAAGGAGTTTGACTCTCTGTCGAGAGGAAAGCAAAGATATCACCACATGCAATGGACTAAACTTTGAAGGGCTTTATATGCCCAGTTCTTTCAATGAAGATTCCGCGCAATTTGTGCGAAGCGTAACTGGTATTTCGACAGCCAAGACTGGAAGAAACTTTTTTTACAGTTATTCGCGTTCGAGGTCAAATGGAAAAAGGAAGATCAAAGAACCTGCAAGAGGTTTCCGATCTATCAGTGAATAAATCTGAAACAATTAGTCCACGGCGATTTCAAGTACGAGACGTGAACGCAAAACGTGGCAGAAGACATTTACTTCAATCTGCATCTCCAGAAACAACCATCACTGATAACAGCTCCCAATCAAGATTTTTAGGCGCGGTCGATCACAGCTACCAGGAAAAAAAACAGTCGTTGCTAAAACGCTTATCAGAGTGCAGTCTTTCGCCATGTTCAGAGGAGTATAAATTTGTGATGCAGGATTTCAAAGAAACTGAAAGGGAACCCAATTCGAATGTATATGTCGCGACCTCGAAGAGGACGAGAGTTCGTAAAATTTCGTTTAACAATTTTAGTCAAGGATCAAAGTTTTCCTCGGTGCGACTACCATCGGAGTTAGGAAGTGCTTTAACATTTCATCCGCGGCCCAGGGGGAACTCTCTGCCAGCTGGAATCAACGGGCCGGAGCCGAGTGGAAAGACCAAGGCAGCTGTCCAGAGACACGTGCCACGTTCAGTCCATGTTAAGGTAGCTTGGCAAAGCTTGAACGAAGATCTTAATTTGCCAATTAAAAATGGAAGAAGACATGCATTTTTATCGGTCCTACCACAAAAACAACTTTCCGAAGATAGACATGTAAAAAAATCGGAGAGAAAATCATCGGAGACTTATTTCCGAAGTGATCTCGAGCCGGTTCTATCTGGTAGAGCCAATAGATTTGCTCTGAAAACACCACAACGAAAAAAGGCGGAGATAGAACTGCCTAAGATTACGGAAAGAGTTTGTATTGATCATGGTCATTCACAAATAAAGCTTAAAGAGACTGAAATTTCTCACGAAGACCGACGAAAAAGTTTCACAGCTGGTGAGCAGACGCGTGACGAGAAAAGATTACTGGAGAGTGAGAAATTTTTAGTGACTCATCCCCAGAGAGGACAGAGATATTGTGACAAGGATACCACAAGCGTTGAAGGAAAACTTACTTACACAAGTTCATGGGAACCTTGTCCCACAACCGAAAATAGTTTTTCTCGCTGCGGTATTGACGTAGAATCGGAAAAATTTGAGTCACATTTAATACAAGCTCCCTCAAGACGACGAACCAGCGAGTTCGCTATAACACGCGCGAATATCAGCCGAGTTGGAAAGGCAGCGTTAGTTGCCTCGAGACTTTTAAAAATTCATTATCGAGAAAATGGAGCTAAGAAAGTAATCAGGGAAGAAGAAAAGGAACTCGACAAGTTATTTGAGGAAATGAAAGATTGCCGCTACTTAAGGAAGAGTACATCTTCTGAGATGAAAATATAAATAGCGACTGCGTGGACCAAATATCATTTCTTATTGTTATGATGACAAAACTTCAGTCTTATGCGCTGGTTGCGCTGAGATAACTTTATTGCCGGAAATCCCGTAGAAGTTTTTGTATGTAATTGTGAGTATAAGAAAAACACTCATCAGGAATAAAAAGCTTGAATGAAAATTAATTTTACTGCATATCTAATCAAAGCGTTCATTCATAGAATCCAAGTCATATCATGATATTCAACAAGGACGAATGAGAAATGTTTAAAGGAACAATAAAACAGACAGTTGAATTTAAAGTTTCCACTACAGTACTTTTGAGATTTTCATAAAAGTACTTTTATGGAAAGCAGTGCGTCCAATATTTTAATCGGAAAATTGCATTTCCTTTTTTTTTTCAAGCGGAATCGAAAGCATACGAGAATCGTGCACTTCGCTTTTTAATTTTTTTGTACGTGCTCTGAGGAACCGTTGACCGCCTTCAAAGCATACAAAAGTTAATTTGCACCTCAGTTCAATGAACGGACAAAATATATTAATTAAAAAAATCTTCTTATATACACAAAGCGTGATATGTTTTAAAAGCTGACTGTCGCAAGATGTCAGGACTTAACTATGTTTTATATAACATGGACAGTAAACTTCATGCATATAGAAATTTATATAGGTTTACTTGAAGTACAATCGCCATTTGAAGGGTTTCGCGAGGACGCCACCTGCGATTACACAGTGCGCTTGCTTCGAACCTCCGGTTGCGACCACTAATAGTTTCTCAGCCAAATCACTATATTTGGAACCTCTTGTGAGCGATCGACCGAGACCACTTTAGGGCTAAGAGTTTGAAATTCTCTTTTTTTATGACCTCTCCTAAGCGACTATACTGCTCCTTGACACAAAATAGAACGGAAATTGGATAATATGGTGTTGTAACATTAAGGTATTCCTTGGGTAGTACAAGAGAGTTTCGCATAAATAAAACATACGCTAATGAGACAAAAGTTTTCACTCAATATCCTCACCTCCTGATTAAAAATAATTGCCCTGTATGATAATTTACAACGATGATACCATCATAATGCCAAACTGAGTTTGCTTTACTGAAAAAAAGGAAAATAACTGTGATAAAAAAATTCATAAATAGAAAACTGTATCTAGTGGATTCCCGCTGTGCGAAGATTAACGAGATAATCATCTACAAAGTCGTCTATCCTACGAAAAGGTGTCCTTTGACCCCTGACATTTGTATGTACAGATCTTAGGATTTCAAAGGATAGCAGTGTTCTGAGCCATTTAATTACAAAGTCGTAGGGTGGCCGTCCTTTTGCGAGAGCTTCTCTGCTGTTAAATGCAGTAAGAAGCGATTACATTCAGTACCAATGGCCCCGTTGGTTCCGAAAATGACAGATGGAAACGACCCCATCTCAACACCCGCTGTTGATATTTTCGTAACTCCTCTACACCAAAACTCGCCTGCTTTCATGCCCAATCTTGCTTCTGTAATAATAGTAATAATAATAATGATGATGATGATGGTGATGATGATAACGATTTCTATAGCGCCATATCCGCGTAGGCTCATGGCGCTTTGCAACTGAATGAATAGAAATCTCGTGCTCATAATCAAATTATTTCCGTCATGCAGAGCGTTCCTTGAATCAGCTTTGTCCGAAGCTAAGCGCGGCAAGAGATATTTCAAGTACCTCGCTGGTTCCAGTACAATGAGTGGTTTTCTAACAGCGCCGCGGCGGGTGTATCGTTATTCTGAGTCACCGCGCAAATGAATCATTTCTGAAGTTCTCCAACAAAGCACTCACTCTCAAATCGGCTGCTTTTTCAAATTTGCTGTGGCACTGTTTATAAACTTCTACATGTTCTAGTTGATAGTCAACTAAGTAGTCCTAAATGGTATCTATTTACACTCCCAGATAGAGGGAGGCATTGTGAAACTCGTGAAAGTTTTACTGATTGTTAAGCCCCAAGTCAATTAGCCCCTGGCCTGGGGGAGCAAGATTGCGTGACAAACCCAAAGAGAGCCCGCGTAGAAAGGATTCTCGTCCCCAGAGCCTCCGTTTCTTTTGCTGGGCATTGAAGACGAGTAGAAGCGAGGACGAGAATCTGAATGGTATCGGGTCGTTTACTCCCTGCTTCCTAAGTCGATTAACTTCCAACCGTTTACTTCTTTTAGTTAGAGGCTAACCGGCTACTTGACGAGCCCAAAATGAGACCAGGGCTCGAGCATCTCGGACCGTGGGGACGATTGAATCCAATGAGTAGGCTCAGCGAGGATCGGAAAGGCTCACGATCGTTTGGGACGATCACGGTCAGTGGGGACGATTGAAAATGTGGGCGGTTAACGAGCTCAGCGATGAGCGGGATCCGGGAGAGAAAATAAATTTTCTCCACCAGACTCCTTTATAGTATGCGTTCCCTTGCAGTTTCTGGTTTCTCATTTATGTATTTTCGGACCGTAGGTCTTTTCAGATCCGATACGCTGGTGCTGGCCATGCGGTTTAAGTGTTTAGGCTGGCCTTGTCCAGTCACATTTGTGACACTTTGCCTCCTTCCGGGGTACAAGATTGCTAGTGAGTTTGAAGTACGGGACTTGATATAGTGAATGAGTTCTTCAGCAGTTTGTGTACGTTGGCTTCTTGGGTTGGTTAGTTACATATCTTCTCTACACAGTGCTTGAGAGTCCCAGTAAGGACGAAACACATGTTGGTGTCTCGAAACGTCTTTAACATAATAACAGCCTTGCAGTCCTGGGCTCCGAATGACAAACGATACTCGGAGTGTCGTTTGTCATTCGGAGCCCAGGGACTCGCTTCTCGAAAGCCCCAGAATCCTTTCGGGCCCGAAAAGTCGGTATTTGGGGACCTTCGAGAAAAGGCCCCCGCATCCCCAGGGAGCTTAAGTAATAGCTTACCCCTTTATACCTTTTATTGCCACTTTATGCTTTAGGGTTTTCAGGAGCCGGACGTCAGGAATGTCTATTACCAGCCCTTCTCCCCATGACCCCTATCAGAAGTATGAGCCTCCCCTCCCTGACTTCCTTCGTTGCTCTTCATCCGGGAACCTGTTGCTACGAACTTTTCGCGCCAAATTACTTCACGTGAGACAACTGATCGCCGCGAAGCTCGAAGAAAATGGACGTTGCTGATCGCACTACTGGAACTTCTCACGTTCGCGATGACCTCGCAGAGCGATGCCAAAAGTTGTTTCAAGATTTTCTCGAAGAGTAAGTGCAATTTTGGTTCATTGGTTCAAGAGATGTATGCATTCTTCGGCAATATGTCGAATGTTGTACATTTCATTCAACATGAATAATTTGTCCGATCGAGCCGCACATGGTTTGAGGGCTTGATTTTTCATTAAATTTTGCCTGGTTATAGGAAATCGAACGTTCTTACCTTATCTTGTGGATACAAATACGCCTGAAAATGTTCTCTTTTTCGTCAATTTTGAAGTGGAACGTCATTTGAAATACGGATGCTCGCAGCTTTCGAAGCCCCAAGCAAGCCAACTTCTGCATTCAACGGGAAAGTATCTAGACTACAGTCTTGTATTTCGTTCTAAAACATGTCTGCTTGATTATTTCGGTCAGCTCTATCTGTAGGTTTATATTGGGTTGTGATGGTGCAAGATAAATTGCGGCACAAACATTTAGACCCCAGCATTAAGCTTAATATCTCTTGTCCTTAAATGTCATTATTATTATTATTTTCAACAAATAATTAATGCACGTATATTCATATCTTTTAAAGATTTCAAGTTCATGGAGAAGAGAAATACCTTCCAGAAGTTCAAGAACTTATCAGACCTGAGCGCAACACATTAACTGTCAGTTATCAAGATGTGGAGTCCTATAATGCTCAGTTATCAACCATTATACAAGAGGAATATTACAGGTCAGAAATTATATGGCCACAGGACAACCACGTAACAATTTTTTACTGGGATTTTATGATGGGATTTTATGATGTGGAGCCCATAGTCATTAGATGAAATGGAATATCAAATGAGTTGGCCTGTTAAACTGAGTACATGAAAAATCCTTGGCACATAGCACAATACTTGGGTCAACAGTGAATTGGGGGAAGGGGGTGTCCTGCTTGTGGTGCAAGCAAAGCCCAGTTGTCATCATAATGTTTCCAGTAGTTGGATCCAGTAGTCAGATTTGACTGCATGGAATTCTCTGCAAATTACCTAGTAATCAAATGAGTTGTATTTCAGAGTGTTTCCATATCTGTGCCGAGCTGTGAGAAACTTTGCAAGAGACAGAGGCCAAGTACCACCAACAAAGGAGTTTTATGTCAGCTTTACTGATCTTCCAACAAGACACAAGTGAGATAATTATTATGATGTAACATCTGTGCGATAAAAGTGTGATAAAAATGTTCCCCCAACTGATTTATATGAAACTTGTTTTTACTTTTATTTCTTTGATTTTAATACAGGATTCGTGAGCTAACCAGTCAGAAGATTGGCACTTTACTCAGAATAAGTGGACAAGTTGTACGGACGCACCCTGTACATCCTGAGCTGGTGACTGGAACATTTATCTGCCTTGACTGTCAGACAGTCATCAAAGATGTAGAACAACAATTTAAATATACTCAGGTATGGTTGAATGCTTTAATTTGTAAAAGAACTTACATCGTGGACTTTTTTACATACCATGGTTCTTATTGGTTTTAAGTTGAGTTTTATCATATTGATCTTGAGTTTTGGGTTCTAGTTGAAATCTGTTGCAATCCAAGTCTATCATTTTTGTTATGTGATTGACAGCCCACAGTGTGCCGCAACCCAGTCTGTCAAAACAGAGCAAGATTCATGCTTGACATCAACAACTCGCGCTATGTGGATTTTCAAAAAGTTCGCATACAGGAAACACAAGCGGAGTTACCAAGAGGAAGCATTCCCAGAAGGTTTGTTGATGTGTTTTATTTCATACTACTTTCGATCCTTCATAGAATGAAGGGTCAAGGGACTGGCAAAATTTGTCTGCTACAGCAAGGTATCATTGTATTAAGCTTCTTTTTCATATATGTTACTATTATTGGGACGAGAATATCACCCATTGTAGCAAGGACTTTGTTATGTAGAGGATCATTAAATCAAGGTTCCACTGTATCATCATGTTGAGAGTCAATGTTATACATTGTAAGCATCAATGATATTTCATGGCTTTTGTACCTTATTTTAATCCCATTTTGGTATGCTTCACTGTAATCTGGAAATATAGGAAGGAAAAAAAATTAATTTCAGTTGCAAATTTCATTATAATGGTTTCTAGTGTGGAAATAGTCCTAAGAGCTGAAGCAGTTGAACAAGCACAAGCTGGAGACAAGTGTGACTTTACTGGGACGCTGATTGTTGTACCTGATGTGGCACAGCTTTCTACACCAGGTACAAACGAAAAATCTGTTTCTGTCAAAGTGTCTCATTGTGCACTGAGATACACGTACAGTTAAGGCAATGATAGAGTTTATTTCTGCATTTAAACAGATCAAGTCAAATTTTCAGTAACAATACCTCTTTCTCTCACGCTCGTGTCACGATCAGTTTGCCTTACACATTTTACTACAAAGGTTATAATTCACCATTGATATTTATTCACTTATTACACTCACAATGACTTTCACAGTGCTGATCCTAGCAGTATGCAGGACACCTGTTGTATATGAACTCAGTTAATGATCTTGATGTTCATTAGTTCTTGTAACTCAGTGGATAGAGTGCCAACTTGTTGTTTGGGAGGTCATAGATTTGATTCCTGTTGGAGACTTTTTTTTTGTCCCATGCTCATGTCATGTAGATCAATTCACCTTTCACATTTTCATTACAGTAACCAAGTTTAAAATTCACCATCTTTGTTCACTTATCAATACCTTGAGTAGATAGTGAAAGGTTGCTTATTATTATGTCTGGTAATCACGTGTTTAGGTGCAAGAGCTGAATCTTCTGGAAGGCAGACTTCTGGTGAAGGCTATGAAGCAGAGGGTGTAAGGTAATAAAGGAAGTTGCCTGAGTGTTTTTTTTTTGTGATTTCACTATACCTAATAATAAGAGTTGTATGAGGAATCTGAGAATCTCTAAAATTTTAAAAAAATGGCATTCAAGAAATTAATTTGCAAAGCTTTATTTGCAGCTTTAGAAGGCAAGGAGGATTATATTGAGGCACCTAATTTACCATCCAAAATTAATTTATATAAATTTTTACATAACTTTTTGTAACCAATCACTGTTAATCTCTTTGCCTGTTTAGTTTTCTTAGTTTGTTTAGGTTATTAAGCTACCTTTTACCAATCAATTGTGTAAACATATTTATCCCTGGATGCTAATGATTGTATTTTATGTATAGTTTTTTTCCTGTCATGGTTCATAGCCTTTTATTTGAAGCTTACAAATTGGTTTATTTTTCTTCTTTTTTCTTTTTTTCTCCCTGCACAACTCGCCTCGATTAGCTTATGCTATATGCGAGTTGTACATGTTCTTTTAATTGTTAATTATTAATAAAGTTTATTTGTTGTTAAAAAATAATTTAGAAAAAAATAATTACTTTACAGCAACTGTGTTTTACTTGATCAGCAATATTAAAATTATTTTAATTTATTAAGTTCCACTAAATCACAGTTAATTTATTTACAGGGGTCTCAAGGCTCTTGGAGTGCGAGATTTGACCTACAGACTTGCCTTCCTAGCATGCAGTGTCCAAGCAACAAATCCAAGGGTAAAGGATATTTTATTAATTATTAAAATGTCTTTAGCTTTCAGATGAGAAGAGTTTAATATGCAGTTCCTGATAATATACAGTTTAATATGCACTGGACTGAAAGTGAATTTAATCTTTTTGTTTTCCAGTTTGGTGGTAAAGATCTTGATGGTGATGATGTCACAGCAGAGACGATCAAAAAACAGATGACAGACCAGGAGTGGCAAAAGATCTACCAAATGAGCAAAGACAAGAACCTTTATCAAAATTTAATCAACAGCATATTCCCTACAATTCATGGTCAGTTGATTGTTAGTTTTGACTCAACAAATTTAACTTTTGTTTTTTAGCCATAGCGAGAATCCCTAAGTAATTATTTTATTGCACTTAATTAGGAATCTAGAAACTTCATGAAATGTTTTATTGAATTCAATTAACAAAATGTTATTTTATATATAATTTTATTAAACAGTTTTTTCGGAATGTCTATTGCTCAGTGTTTATGTTTAGCCACCGTTCATTTTCTCAGGAAAACAGGTTTTCACAGGTTACAATAATAGCCCCCTCTATGTACTAAAACACATCATAAAGTTCTGCTCAAATATTCTTTTCCAATTGCCATTAAAAGTATTATTACTTTCGTCTTTTTTTTGAGGACAGGGGAGACAAGGCATAATATCAAATATTAATGAAAGCTGAAAAAAACAAAAATTCTGAAACAAAAAATGCCACATGCACGCAATTACTTATTATTTAGCAGTTTTAATAGTTCAGGTTGATGGTGACCAAAAAATTTAAAAAATATATATTTTTATTATAAATGCTTACAAATCAACAGTGTTTATTTAGAGATATATGTTGTAGTTTAATTTTAACCTCTGGTTTATTTTTTTTCAAACCAGTTCAATTTTTTTGAACCAGTTTATTTTTTTTCAAACCAGTTTATTTATCAACTGTCTGAAAAGGGCTTTCATCTTTTGGGGTGTGGTAAAAAAAAGGGGCATGGTATTTTTTGGGGGGATTGAAAAGAATAAATATGGAAAAAATAGGAATTTTTTTTGGCCCTACCTTTCTACCCTGTTCTCTCTGTTGACCCTCCCCCCCTGATATACCATTTACCCCCCTGACCATGCCCTCCCCACTACCCCTCTATACACACAGATATTTACTACTCTTTCTTTTTCTCAGACCTTACCTGACTTGATCTCCTGATCTCCCACTCTGTAATTCTGCGCCTCTATCCACTTTGCCACGAAAGATTTGATGCAATTGCTCCCCATATTTGTTATTATTATAACTCATTTGGGCCCAGACCCCCTAATGCGCGGCTAATTTTGTATTCAAATGTTCACACATGCGCACTTCATACGAAATTGGACTTGACAAATTTGAAAGATGGCTGAATGCGTTTCGAAAGAAACATTTTACCAAAATATATCAGCACTGAAAGAGAAACAAGTCAAAAAAGATTCGCCTATAACGCTATACATAGAAGACGAATTCTTCCACAAAGCTAAAGCTCATCTCAAACACAAGACAGAGAAGCAGCTAGGAATTCAATCGGAAGAAGTAAAGCTCACGAAATGGGAATCAATGACAATCAACAGAAAGAAGTGGTCTTATTCAAATGACTCGATAATAACTTCACACCAAAAAACGGTAGTGCCTAAAGGACAACTTTACGAAGTACTTTGTGTTGCTCATAATAGAACCGCTCATCGTGGAAGAGAAATAACTTCGAAATGGGTAAATGACAATTATTCCGAAGTGAACGTCAAAATTATTGCCATATTTGTTGGCCTATGCGTGATACATGCGGAACAGCAGTCCATTACAAGTAGAGTTAAGTTGGTGGATAAACCTCTTCAATCTCCGACATTTTTAGCCCTTGTGGAGATCGATTTAATGGACTTTCGAAACTGCCAGTGCGATTGTAGCCGACAACATAACTGGGCAATAAACATTACGGATCATCACACGAAGTACGTTTATACTGCACCCTTGAAAGATACACTTAAAGTTTTCGAACGCTACTGCTTCACCTATGGATTTCCCCAAAAAATTCTTACAGACAACGGTAAAGAATTTGCCAACAAAAAGATGGAAGCCTTTTGTAAAGAAAATAAAATTGAAGTGGCTCACGGTTCTCCGCGAACTCCAACAACTCAAGGCTTGGTTGAGAGATCTAATCGATCATGGAAAGAGGACATGCGAGCCTTGATATTAAGTACCTCATCCAAAAATATTAAGCAATGGTGTCAAAAAGCCCCAGAAGTGGCTTATACTAGGAATATCAGCTACCACAGAGCAATAAAGATGACACCATATGAAGCTGTGTATGGTATAAAAAGCCATAGAGAAGTTTACACTTCTACAAATTCAGAGGCTGGTCATCAGGAGGCTCAAGATGAAACACATCCAGACCTCAGTGTAATTGATGATTTAAGAGAATGTGAAGATGAAGAGGAAAGACCCAATAAACGGCAAAAAATTTCTCAAAATCAGGAAAAGTACAACAACAAAATGGTGGAACAAACCAAGAAGAAAAATGAAGCTAGAAATCAGAAATTCAAAGTTGGAGACTTTGTCTCAATTAAAATTGATCGTGTTGACAAAGCATCGCCCCTTCATTCAAATCTTCTTCTGGGAAAAATTGAAGAAGTTGTTAATAGTTATGCACGTGTTGTAACCAAATTTGGTAGAATAAACACATTAATTTCACCCACCCGCTTATATCCTTGCACAGCTAGCACTCAGAACATTGAACTTCATTATACTACTGAGCTGTCATTTTCTGCAGCTTGCAAGAAGGCTATTTAGAGTATTTATGATTTGTATTTTTGTTGAAATAAACAAAAAATCAAATATCTAAACACCTGTTGTTTTTAGTGACTTGGTACAATAGCACAAGCTAATTCTGGTGTGAAGTGCCCCTAACCCCCAATAAAATCTAACCATTCCAAAATGAGAGCTTAACCCTAATCACTAGACTGTGTGCTTAACCCTAATGAATCACCCTGATAAGCATGTACAATGTCCCTAAGCTCAAACAAAAGCTAACCGCACACCAAGTGGGTCTGCATTATGTTGTATTTCCGCCTTTACATTTTACATTTTGCAAATGTCAGACACTGCTTGTTCAGCTACTCGTGTAAAATTTAATGACAACGAAAAAAGGAGACAGTTGAAATTGAGCATTGAAGATTTTTTATTATGAACACATTCTGGCAATAATGTTATTTCTTTGATAATATGCAGTGACTTTTTGTTCAATGTTACTCAAAACTAATATTAAATAGTACTTTGCTGAGCCTCAGTCTTGGTCTGGGAAGAATGAAACCAGTACAAAAAAATAAAACCAGTTTAAAAACTTCAAACTGGTTCAAAAAAATTTAAACCAGAGGTAAAAATTAAACTACAACACATACACCATCAACTTTTCTAATTCAGCAATGTCAATGATTTTTCGTACAGCATATCGTTTGTCATCCTGTATTTGTACAGTCATTTTTGTATACCGGGTATTTGTAGGGTCACTTTGTTGTATATTCATGGTCTAGTACCTTATTGTGTCTAATATCACCATATGCCACCTTCCTATATTTTACTTTACTTTTTTGTAATTATGAAATGAATTTATTTATAAAAATATTTTATTAGATCTTGATGGACTTGCCCGCCTAAACTAGCACTAGCTATCCGCAGGCCAGTCAATATGTTAAAATATAAATTAAACAGAAATAAAGATTTTTGTTGTTTTTGTTGTCATTTCACTTTCACTTTCAGTCTTCGTTCTTCCTTACATCAAGCTGATAAAACTTCACTGTTTCAGGAAATGATGAGGTTAAACGTGGGGTGCTTCTTATGTTGTTTGGTGGAGTTCCAAAAGTCACGACGGAAAGAACTAACCTTAGAGGGGACATCAATGTCTGTATTGTCGGAGATCCCAGCACAGCTAAGAGTCAAATACTCAAGTAAGATACATTCATGACCTGTGCTTTTCAGGTTCACAGCCCTCAAAGTAAGGGAATTAATGATGAAGTATGCATGTGAGCCTAGTGGCCCATCAGGCCAGCGCTTATTCCCGGTTTCTGTAGCATAAAGTAACTAGGAGTATTTCTACTCCCCCCTGGATGGGATACTAGTCCATTGCAGGGTTACCCCCAGTATTAAGTTTGCCAGAACCCATTGATACACCTTGGGGGAGAGACACCCTGGGAGAGTAAAGTGTCTTGCCTAAGAATTAATAGAACACAATTTCCCTGGCCAGGGCTCAAACCTGGACCACTCCATCCAGAGGCTTGCAAGCACACAAAAAAATGAGGCCACTGCACCTCCACACCTCTGAAGGTAGCATAGTTGAATATTTCTCTTTGTGTGATTTTGTTGATAGGCACATAGAAGAGTTTAGTGTCAGGGCAGTGTATACTTCTGGGAAAGCTTCCAGTGCCGCAGGTCTCACAGCTGCTGTCGTCAAGGATGAAGAGTCTTCAGAGTTCGTCATCGAAGCTGGAGCTTTGATGTTGGCTGATAATGTGAGGTTTTTTAAAATTAGACATTTATTTAGGAATCTCAAGATTGATTAACCCATTGACGCCTGAATGAAATTGCTCGCGACCCACCCCTTACTCCCTGGCGTTTTTTT
>CM042752.1:2963837-2996337 GCA_022496165.2 Catalaphyllia jardinei
TGCTGGACATTCGTGCAAAGTGCTTACTTTCATATTAAAATGACCTGGGAAATCGGACAGAACATCTTCCCTAGACTTCAAACCATAGATCGAATATGTTAACATATGGCGCCATCTTTTTTTCAAACATGCTGGTATCAAATTAGTAATTTGATACCTGAAAACAACTGACATTGTCTCAGCTAAGCTAGGCAGCAGTCGTTTATTTGTGTGTAACAATTGATTCAGGAATTTTTTCTCTTAGATAAGTAAAGATGCCCAGGATTTCATTGTTGAGCAGTACAAACATCTAAGGGAAAGGGACACAAGTAAGTAGAGCATGTTAAAAACATACTTACTGTAGCAGGTTTCTTTTGCCTTCAAGTTAGTGTGCTGTCTGACTTCCATGTTCCTGTTCACAGGTGTGGCAAGGTCTGCTTGGCGTATCACAGTGCGACAGTTGGAGAGCATGATCCGTCTTTCAGAGGGTATGGCCAGACTCTACTGCCAGGATGAGGTTAGTGAAGTGTAGTTACAGCAGGTATCCCTACTCTCTTCTTGGAAGTCACTGGAAATTCTGAAGGGTGGAGTGTCTCAAATTCCAAACTATTCAAAGGATCGTTTGAAGTTTAACTGGAATTTCCAGATTTGATGGTGGAAGGGGGTAAGGGAAATATATAAAAACCTCCCTTGGAGGTGAGGATAGGAACAATTTCTGGAAAAATGTGATAATTGTACAAGTCAAACACATTGTGTACTTCCTGATATAATTATCTTCTGTGACTGTAATCTCTCATATTATACTGTCTCAAGGTGCAACCTAAACATGTCAAAGAAGCATTTCGTCTTTTGAACAAGTCTATTATCAGGGTGGAAACTCCAGACGTACAGTTTGATGATGATGAAGAGGAGCCACAAGAAGGTAGCAACTGGAAAGGAAGAAATAGTTGTATTAAAAATGTTGTCTCATTGATATACTTTATTGTTTGTATTTGTTTGTAGATATGGATGTGGATGCAGAAAGTGACACACACCCAAGTGGCATGATGAATGGTCACACAGACACGGACACTACCAAGACAGACAGTGATCAGAAGAGTAAATCCAAACTGCGCTTGTCATTTGAAGAGTACAGGTCCATGGCAAGGACTATTGCACAGCATCTAAGAACTGAGGAGTACAGAGCTGGTGATGGTAAGTCATTGACTAATTAAAAGATTATATTAAGTGATCAGCATTTTATTTCTCCTTAACATATGCATATTAGTAATAACAGAAGAATGGATTTGATCACCAAGGAATGATCTGAGCCTCTCAGTCACAAGCTCAAAATACAAATCTTATTACTGTGGTGGTCCAGAAAATATGCATTCCATGAATATAAACCAGGGCAGGAAAAAACCCAGGTCCAATTACCCAAGGCATAGATGTTCAGTGGCCCAGTGAATGAAAATACCAGCTTGATAAATGGTAATTTCCAGTGGGAAGCTACTTCAAAAGTACCTACAAGAATACTTAACCACTGAGTTGAAAGCATAGATTAGATATGAATCCTTGGGGCATACTTTATTTATGTTTGTCCTCTGATTGCCATACTGGCTGCTTTGTCAGGGGCAAGTTAAAACTGAAATTGACTGGCCTGCTAGACAAGTGGATTTCATTTTTTCCCAGCCCCGCTCTTGTTTACACCATATTTGATGGTTCAACATACATGTAGTGCACAGATTGCGAGTAGAAAGAGGGGTGATATGAAGACTTCATATGAGATCACGAGAAGGCTGAGTGGGTGCTTGTAAACCAGTGAGAAATAAAGTAGGCATGTTGCCTAGGACAGTGGAAGAAGAGATACATCGGTGGAGGGAGCACTTTTAAGGAGTGCTTAACCATGAAACATCAATAGAAAACATGCTACAGTTATATAAATTGGGGGTAAACCAAATAAACTATACATTGAGAAAGCAGATAAAGAAGAAACAAGTCATCCACAGGCCCATTGTGTGTATGCACTAACAAGGGATCACTATCTAAACAGTGGATTTCATGAAACTCAGGCCATTTTGATTATCGTAATAAGTACAGTATAGGGTGTTATTGTGACACTGCATTTTGCTAATTCACAGATGATGCTGGTTTGCGAAGAAGTGACATTGTGAATTGGTATCTCACGACAATTTTGAAAGACATTGAAACAGAGGAAGAGTTGGCTGAAAAGAAAATCATTGTTGATAAAGTGCTGGACAGACTCATCACACACGTAAGTCAGAATTTCATCTTTATTAAATTCATGTTTAGCTTTACCTAGACCAAAACAAGCTAGATTCAGAAACAAACTGACTTTGAATTATCCTCACGACTGTCAATCAGCAGCATGTTTACACAACTTCTAAAGTACCGCTCAATAGCTTTCATTTGAATAATCGCACACTAGAGTATGCCTTCCTCTACAGAGTTAAGTTAGAACTACCTTTGTTACATTTGACTAAAGCTTATTCATTCACAGATCCCAAATAGTTTATACCACATTACATAAGTTTGGCTGACTTCAGGAAGGAAATAGTTCATCAATAACTTTTTTTATTTCAGGATAATGTTATTCTGGCATTGAAGGAGTGGGGTGTGGCAGAGGAAGATTATGTGCCATCAGATGAGGACGACCCTTTCCTTGTTGTCCATCCAAATGTTGTGGTTGACGATTTGTAAATAAAAAAGAATTCAGTATCCAACGGTCATTTGCTGATCCTGTACATAAAACAAAAGAAAGTTGGCTTTCTTATACTGACTTCAGATTCTAATCAAAGTTCAAGATTGATGAAAAACCATTTTGTGTTTAGGGAATTGCTTTTGTGTAAGACCAAAAACTAGCAAACTAAACGAATTTAAAAAACTATGGTTTTTTCTCAGACGAGCATTGTGAATGTTAGCATTACTGAACTCTAAAGCTGTCAAATAATGGAAAGAATAAGTACCAAGTGCAATTCCTAACTGAACTTAATGTATACTCTATTACTTGTTACGCTTTTTATGACTCAGGTTGAAGGTGTGGAAAATGGCTATTTGTTTACTTAGCGCTCAATAAAAATATTATTTCTCATCTTTGTTTTCATATTTTTTGTTAAGTTAGTTTGATAAAATTTGTTTTTGTTGACCAGTGATAAGGTTATGGACATTGGAATACTAATTTTTCAAACCTCCATGAAGGTAAACCAAGATTGTCCTGAAAAGTCCAGTAGTTTGAGAAATCGGGTAAAATTAAAGTGTTTCACTGAGATAGACTTTGTCTGAGTGATCAGGAAGTTGAAAAATCGGGTTCGTGAAATTTGGATTGCACAGTATAAGGCCCATTGTATGTTAGATTGCTGTAAATTGCAAAGTAATGGAGATTGCTTGTTTCACTTTCTGAGGGGGGAAAAATACTGACTAATGGAGAGCAAGGTCAGTTAACTGAGTTTATGTGTGACAGGTGCCCTGCATAATGCGAGGATCAGCACTGTCAAAGTCATTGTGAGTAGTGATAAGTGAATAAGGATGGTGAATTCTTAGATAATTTGGTTTTATCAACTGAGTTGATAATGTGAATTAGCCACCGTAAAGAGATTCAGAAGCTGACGTTTCGAGCGCTAGCCCTTCGTCGGAGCGAAGGGCTAGCGCTCCGACGAAGGGCTAGCGCTCGAAACGTCAGCTTCTGAATCTCTTTACGGTGGCTAATTCACATTATCAACTCAGTTGATAAAACCAAATTATCTTGTAATACTCCCACCGACGCAGCACCATAGTTTCTTTAGAAACTTACCCCCTTTACTCGTTTGGTGAATTCTTAGTTCGTTAATGAAATTTGATCAATATGACACGGCGAGAGAAAAATAAAAAAATCTATTCCTGACAGGAATTGAACCTATGACCTCCCGAACACCGGAAAGAGCAAGGTCATATAACTGAGTGTGTCATGCTGATCAATTTATCTTTCACATTTCACTATTAAGCTTGGAATTCACTATCTTTATTCACTTATCATTGTGCAAGATTCTTTTCGGCTTTGTAAATATCAGGGTGAGACGAAAATGCGAAGATGAGGAAGGCAACCTGTTACTTGAGGTTACTAGCCCCAAGGTCTGAGGAGCTTTCTGTTACACACTTTTTTGTATAAAATTTCATTTTATCATTAGGAAAGAGGAACGATTGATGCTTGCTCATCGGGCAAGCTATGATAAGAAAACGCTAGCCCAACAAGTCATTCCACTAGCCCCGGGCTATCGGACAGCACTTTTTGTCGCACCCTGAATATACATAAAAAACTTGCATGAAAGGAGGCTCAAAATTGGACTTTTTAGAGGCGCCACGCACCTCTCGTAAGGTCTAACAGGATTGGCCGAGAAAACAATAGAATAAACAACAGAAACAATGGCCCTAGTCCTGAAAACAATAGAGGTGGATGACTCCGGGAGCAAATAAAATTAGAGGTTCCGAAGAGGTGCATGACTACTGACTTTTTAGGCAGTTTATTGTGCTGTTTCCATTATTTTGACACTTTCTGTCGTCCTCCAAGTTGTTTGAGATCATATTACTATTTACAAAAAGCTCACTTTAGAAACCCATCCTAGTCCTTTAGCCAAAAGTCATAATATCAATTCCCTTTACTGTTATTTCTCTTTCTATAAATCTGGTAAGAATAATCTTAGACTTGACCAAGATTATCCCCAGGTGACACACCTTAGGAGAACAGTGCTGATCAGCCTGGAAGAAAAAAGTGGCAATATTTTAATTTTTTTATTGCTCTTTTCCCATTCGGTAAACAAGTTGGTCCATCAGTTTGAGCCATACAAACATTTTTCTGGTAATCCTCCTTTCATATCTTCTTTGCCAGAGCCAGTTAAGTAACTCGTAATATCTTGTTTCTCCTTTATACTACAAGGAATTCACATCATGATGGTAAACACTGACCAGTGATGGTTATTCATTAAAGTCCAACTTTTCTTGTCTTGTTGCCACTAATGTATATCCATCTAACATGGGTTAAGGAATATATTTATATAACGTATAACCTCACTTTGCAACATAATAGGAGGTCTTTTCACAATTTCTCATGTCATTGTGCTTGAAGGCAAACAGCAAAAACTACTAACAGTAACCATGGGGATATGTCAAAAGTTTAATGCCCAATATTTTGAGAGTGATTGGTTTTCTGATTTTCCAAGTTACAAGGAACAATGACCCAGCAATTCAAGAGCCCAGAATTACTATCAAACGAGGAATAATTTATTGAACTTTTGATTTTCATACAGATGCCTCTAAATATGCATTGTGATGGGGTTTTAAAACACGAAGACCTGAATTGTGACTAAAGTTTCTATCAAGATTATTTCCCTCAAAGGTAGCTGGTGAATTTTGCTAGTTTTTAAGGCCCCTTCAAACGGTCATGATAGTTGACGTTAGTCGATGATAGTTTCAACAATTATTCACTATCATTGACTATCATGTTTGCGATCAAACAGTCCATAATAATTCATGATAGTTTGTCAAAATCGTGCACGCTGGGGTTGACACTGACACAATCAACTGTGCCACTAAGTACACGACTAAAGTATGTGGCTTACCACAGTTGCCTGGTGTTTTAGATTTTTTTTTGCTTTTCTCACTTTCTCGCTTTCAGTGTCACTGTCATCCGAATATTCGTCCAAATTATTGCTTTGTTGTTCTTCAGAGGGCGATGGCAATGTGGTAGTCATATTGCATTGAGCCCACCTTGGTTACCCCCACTGACTGAAAAACTATTGTGCACTATCATCCGCTCTGTCAAGCGGAAAAAACTATCATGAACTATGGTGTCTAATTTGAACATGTCCAAACTGCATGATAGTTGGTGATGGTTGATGATAGTGAATGACTGTTCGTGTTCAAATGTGTGTGATAGTTGAAACTATCATCAACTATCATGACTGTTTGAACAGGCCTTCAGTTCATAAACATTTCAGCACTCACATTTTTTCATGAGTTGCTAGACACTAGATTCTCTAGTTCTCCCATACATTGACTACATAATTTTTTCCATGTTTGCCCCTGAAACAAATTGCATCAGACACTGAAAAGGCAATCAAAACTGCAGTTTTGACCTTAATTGATTATTATAACAGTCTAGCAGTGACGTGAAGTATATATGAAATAATTCATATTTGTACTGCTGTTCTAGATTAATGTGAAGGGTGATCATTGCAGTAAATTTTCCAATTTAAGCGATTGGAAAGAAGCCTGAAAAAAATCAGGGCTTCAACGGGATTCGAACCCGTGACCTCTAGCAGTGAGGTCTAATATTAGTGACTGGTATTAGACTGTAAAAACAAGTGTAAAGAAGGACTTCAATCAATTTACTGCTCTCAAAACAAACTAACCAATAAATTATTTCTGAACGTTGTTCCAGGTAAATGAACACCTGGCTTTGCATGACAAGTTATCCAATATCAGGGAATGGACTGCATATCTGCTCATTCACTTGAAGTAGCTTCGAGTGTACCATCAGTCTGAAGACTAATGGAAAAGCATGCCATACCATACCTACTACGTGCATTCTTACCACACTTCCAAAAACTCCACACAAAGTACTGTTAAGAACAAAGGGAAAGTACTTTTACAATGATTTCATTTCCATATAATTAATTCTGACCATGAAACAACTGAGTACTTTGAGTAATTCTAGACCTCACAAGAAAGGTTTAATTGACATGTTCCATGAAGTGTAGATTCAAATTTATTTAAGGGACGAATTTCAAGTAGCGGCACGATTTTTGTGCGTAACAGGAATGGGAAATAAACATCAATGCATGACCAGACACCAATATTATTCACTTCACAGCATGTTACATAATGTCCAAGTCTACAGCATGTGGACGGAAGTAGTTACTTATTTAGCATCAGCAGGTCTTTGTCTCTTTGAGAATTCAATATAATTTATTTACAATTCATGTACATGTTAAAAATCCTCTCCAAACTTGAGGCCTGAAAGACGTGTGGCTGCGCCACAGTTCAATCTTCAATGCAATGCAAGTGAACCTGGAGACACAAGAGAATTCCACACAAGACAGCACCTAATTAGATAGCAGATTTAACTCAACTGGCTCGGCCTGGCTGGCATAAAGGATAGAAACTTTTCACAGAAACAACACGTTATATAAGCTTTTTCGCAATAAGCGTCTGGGTCTGCATGCGCGATCGCAGACCTCCGTGAATCATCGCTCCGCAGTTTCAGCTTGTTTTGAACAAAGGATACAAATTCCCCCAACTGAGGCTAACAGACAAGCAAATACAGCTAGGTTTCTTCTTTTGATCTTTACCATGTACTTTTGACGCAAGGTAAACTGTTCATTAAGCATCTCCATTTGCTTTTTCTCCGCTTCGGTGAACTGTCGTCCTTTGTCCGCCATATTGGAAATTGATTGCACGCGTCTCACGTGTCTTCACGCTGACCAACCTCGTGAAGCACGATGGCCCATAAAATGACGTCATTTTATACCCCAAATAGCAATATCAAAACGAGGCTTCGCGTGACTTTGCCCTTGCATTGACGTCAATTGACTATAAACCAATGAAATCTTAGTTTATGTTTACAATTCAGGAACTTTCGCGATTGTTCATTGGTCTATTTTCTTACTCTATTCTGACATCATCCTCACAAAAATAGTTTGTTCCGCTATAAAACCAAGTGACTCAGCGATTTCATTTATCGGGTCACGGGGAAAAGATAGCTTCTGATTTGTACTTCTCTGTCAGCTCCTTTGAATCGAAACGTGTTTCACTCTGCTACATTTACTCTAACTAAAAGACTGTATAAAGACGCTACAGTTTTCTACGAGTTCCACGAACGCGAGCAAAAACATTGAAGAGAGAAAGGATTGAATAGCCGACCTTGGCAGAAATTTGTTTTGAGCTTACAAGAACTTCTACTGAAAAGCAACAATTAACACATGGCAGTTGGAAAGAAATATTTTGACTCTGCCACTCTCCTTCAAATTACATTGGCCCTGTCTGTGATGAGACCAGAGCTTCAAGGATTTGTCGGACAAAACACAACACCACCGATGCCTTTGAATCTGGGTTATCCACAAAACTACACAGGAGCGGGTTTCGCTCCTAGCAGTACCAGCAACATTCCAAACTTCCACCTCGCCGCCAAAGAAGCCGCTGCGAACCATAACAATCCTATGAGCGAGTTTTTGGACTGGCACACAACGGGCCAAAATCAGTTCGACTCGGATGCCATAGCCATGCTTTTCAACGGAGAGACTCATGCTCCAAGGCAGGCAAGGACATCGTTCAGCACCGAATTGGAAAGTGGTTACAGTTCGGATGGAGGCCGTTCACCGTCTGCGCTGTCTTCTGTGGGAGGTTCCCCTCAACACGAAGCAAACTTTGGAGATGTGCAATCCTCTGAAGCAGATTTTTTCGGCGCTACTGGTTTTACCCCAACGGAAGAAGATCTGTTAAAATCATTAGACTTTGAACTGGAAGATTATATTGATCTAGATTCTCTCTACGAAGGGCCGCCCCAGAAGAAAGCGTTTTTACCTGAAGAACTCCCTCACCCAAATATCAAGACTGAGCCATTACCAAGCCCTGATGACACCTATGGCAGAAAGTTTCCTAACTCTCCGCAAGATCTTCATGTATCACACGATCCCAACCGCAAGAACCCCTTTGAAGAACCCTTCAACTTCGAAGGCTTCGAAGAGCAATTCTACAACCCTTTCTCGATCGATTTTGCCCCAACGAACGAGGAATTACAACAACCAGGAACTGAGACAGACACTGTGTTCGATTTTGACTCGTTTGCAGATAACATTGACTACAATGCCGATCTACCCCTCGACTTGTTTGACCCAAGACCACAGGAGCAAACACAAGCAGTGGAAAACAAGCATGATAATCTGCTCCCCCTTGGCCAGGAGCCCTTGCCAATTTTTTCCGAAGCCACTGCAACGAGAAACGACAGCGGATTTCCTTCTACCGGTACGTATTTTCCTGCTTTAGATACTATCTTACGAAAGAAAATCCTTGGTGCACGTACATATTGGTTATGTAATAGCACCTCAGCTCGTTCAGTCGCATTCTTGCCCGCGAAAGTTCCGCTTCCGTGACTTTGTTTTCGTGATCAACTTTGTTTTAGGAAAATTTTGTCTCTTTGCGATTAACTTTCGTTACTCGGTTCGTGAGTTTTAAGCTCAGGATCCTTAATTATCTATAATGGTTTTCCTTAGAAACGGTTTCTATTTGTTTGACAAATACCGGTTTTCGATTATTTTCGTGACTTGCAGCTGGTTCATTAAAACAGCCTATTGTTGTGCCAACGAACCAATATTGCACTTTCGAAGCGGTTGTTGTTCATACTGTACCAATAAACCTCTTCGTTCGTCATAGGTGAACATTTCAATATGTATATTGTCAGATCGCGTGATATACTTTCAAGCATTAAAGGAAATGGTGTTTTGCAAAAATGTGGGAAAACCACAGCCTTGCTAACTGGGTGGGGCGTTATTTACAAGAAGGCATATTACATATGCAGTAAAATCTGGCTCAGTCAAGTTTAAATGTTAAGCAAAAAGATTTGCGTTCTGTTGCTAAACTTGTTTTGTTTTTTTTTTTGTAAAATGTCATAAAAAATTTATTTCATGTGTGATTCTAACAGGCTATTTTGTAACTTCTGTTTAGATACGTCCTTAACTCCTGCTGTGAATGGAGAATGGCAGGGAGCTGCTCTTCCTCTGTTGACAAGCGCAACAATAAAGCAAGAGAAACCAGAGAGTGGAAGCCTGTCCAGGCCGTCAACAAGTACACCCACCCGGTTCACACCCACAAAAGCCCCTAAGGATATCACAGGTTCTAGGCCGGGATTGGTGGCCTCTGGAGCATCACGGTTCCCTGCATCAGAAGATGAAATAGTTGACATGAGCATCAGTGAATTCAGCAGCTTTTTAGAAACACTGTCTGATGCAGATGCACAAAAGGCCAGGGACATACGCAGAAGAGGAAAGAACAAGGTTGCCGCTCGGTTGTGTCGCAAAAGAAAGATTGAGCTGGTCAGTGACATCGAGACTGACATTGACACTCTGCGAAAGAAGAAGGAGGACATTGTCAATGAAAGAAAGAAACTCCAGGCTGAAAATGCCTACTATAGGAATAAAATAAGTGAACTAGAGGATCACCTCTTCAAAAGTTTGCGAGATGAGAGTGGCCGACCACTCTCATCAAAAGAGTATTCTCTTTTCCAAGGTGCTAATGGTAGTATATATGTAGGAAAAAACATAGATAGTGAATCAAGAGGCAAGAAACCTAGTAGTAAGAAGTAAACTAAAAAACATGTAGTAAGAATGGTGGTGGAAAATGATCAATGACTTGAATGCTGTTTGAGCACTGATTTTCAGATCATTACACTTGATTTGGAGACTCTTACTTCTAAAATTCGAGTAGGAGCTCTGAACACTTCACAGTTTACAGAGGTCATAGAGGTCATGGAGAAGTATCCTGAGCCAGAATTCGTTACTTCTCAGTTGCGTTTTAATACATCACACATTTACCCCTTGTAAAAAGAAACTCTGTATTTATTTAACTGATGGAGGTATTTTTAGAACTGGTTTTTCAAAGGAATGTTCTAACTAGTCATCGTTGAAAAGTTGTAATTTTACGTCTCATTGTATATAAGTCATTTCAATTTCAAGTTTCAACCAGAACTTCTCAAATTCATTGATAATTCATCAAGTTAAAACAGAGAAAATCATGACCGCAATGGTGGTTTGGATGCCCAATCTAAATAAGCATAGATTTCAACGATTTTACTCCTTAGTTTTTGTTTCGATTGAGGCACTATATCAAACACGAGATCTTTCACTGGCTACCCAAACACCTCACACGTCATATTTTCAACTCTCTCCTCCATGTTCAGATAATCCAATGAAACACGGTCTCTCACCTCGATATGTTACTTTAACTTCTTTCAAATAATGATGTTCAACTTAATCACATCTTTCAATCACTCTAGAAAATATCAACTTGTCTAGTGGATTTTTTGCTTGAAGTTCATTTCCTGGATGGCAAGGTTTTCATGTTAAAATCTGTCTTACGTTTAGAAAAACCAGTAGCCAATATTGTATTGGTACAAGTGTTTGGTTACACTATTCAAAGAAAATTTGCTTTTTCAAATTTGTATAAAATACTAACTGTAAATTTTGTAAAAAAATATTCATAGGTTAAATATTTGTTTAAAACTGTTTTTATAACTTTAGTATAGAATTGATCATCCAAAGGTAGCATATGTGGTAGTTTCAGAAATTCAATTTTACGATGAAAAAGGAGCAAAACAAAGAAAACAAATCATTAAATGAAACTTTTTTAAATGAAGGTGTTCTGTGCATGTGGAGTGGTTATTACATGTGATATTGCAGCAATAATTTATGAGAAGACAGACATAAGCTTAGATATAAAAAGGAATTTATTTACTTGTACCCAGCAACAACCACAAAATAATTGATGAAGAAAATGACTCTTGCCTGTAGAACAAGGCCACTTTCTAGCCATCATTTTCTTGCAGGACACAGCACATTATGCCAAGCAGGGTTTATTGACCAAGTGGAAGGCCAAGATATGTGGCTGGAAATAAGTTCCTTTTTTTTGGCGTATTTAAAGACAGAGTCCATTAACATGCCAGAACAATGAACAATGCCAATATCCAACCATTCTGACAGAACAAACTTGGTCAATAAAGGATTATATGAAAAAAAGAACACTCATAATTTCTTGTGGGGCACAGCCGGTAATCCTAAGTGGGCAAGATAATGCCATCTTGCCAAATCATAGCCTGTAAACAGGCTCTCCGTATGGATTTTTTGCTTTCAAATAGCTAGGGGGCCTATTCGAAAATAACAAAAAAAACTTACGGAGGCAGGCTAGCCAAGTCAGGTAATCACTCACAATGCAGTCAGTTCAATTCATCTCGCTTTCTCACAGAGGTAGAATAATATTATTAACAATTGGACCATGAGCCTGTGTTTTCTACGAGCAGATATGCGCCTCGTTGACTATCGCGCATAGAAAACAAGGGCAAGTAGTTCAATGTTTTAGTATAAATTAAGCGTAGTCTCATTGCACAAAAAGAAAAAAATGTCAAGTAACACCTAGAAAAGAACTGTTTTATTATGTTACATCAGGTTCAAACGTAATGCGCGATGTGCACTGATGGGTAACCATCAGCAGATAAAAAATGGTAATTTAGCCAATCAAATTCACAGATTCAAAATAGACTACGGTAAATTTCTACTAAAGCATTTTAGAAAACAGTCCCAAGAAAATACCTCTGCTGATTGGTTACAACTCGTGTTTCTATTTAATAATTAGATTATGAGCTCGAGATTTCTCTCGAGCTCATAATTTAATTGCTAAATAGAAACACTTGTGAAAGCTTGGGAGAACTCAAAAAAGCTGAGGAAACATTTGTCTGCAGATTGTGTTCCCATGGCATTTCTCATTCTCCAAAACTTCCAATCGTGTCTCCCTAACTCAACAGAAACATGGTACATGTTTTTTTTTTTATTTTCTTAAAATTAATATTCCCTGCTTGGTTCATCTTGTAAGCCAAATATTAAAAAGAAATAAAACCTCTTTGCATGTACATCTTGAATCACTTCAAGGAGTCAATTCTGTGTTCCCTGGTTCAGATTAAATGCTCAAGAAGGATTGCAGAAAGGCCTAACTGCAAAAGTGGAACAAGAGGCAAATATGGGAAATTGCAGTCACACCCATCATTTGCCCCCCTCACCCCCACCTCACAAAATGCATGACTTGCTGCCGCATCGTGATATTGATTATTAGTATAATTACTCAGGTGATTATAGAAATCCTCGCGCTCTCATTGGCCGAGAATGGCGTCATATTCCGCTATAATCACCTCCGCAGAGGTGATTATAGCGGCCTCGCGCTTTGTCAATGTGTCTGGAGAGGAAATTAATTTAATGAAAGAAAATGCCATTTCGAGGAATCAAAAAACACGCCACAAAGTTCGGAATGACACTCTTCAAAGGTAAAATGTGAAAATTGTGCTAAACGTAACTAAGAAACCATTTAAATTCCCGTGAAAATTTTGCTTATGTCAACATGCATGACTAAATCAATGGTTTCACAACAAATCTTGACTGCTGTGATGACCTGTATCGTTGCCGATAATACAGTCCACGCTAAACCACATTCGATTTGTTTTTTACCACAACATTAAAGATAACTAAAGAAGTCTTTGTTAAGATTTGTTGACAATTGAAAACACCGACTCCGACTTGAAAGTGCACGCGCTGTATTATGCAAATGAGCTACTTGTACCCGTCAGATTTTCCTTTCAAAAACTTTTGCAAACTCTTTCTTATTGCCAAAGCAATAAGAAAGCATTGTTTGGGAAGAGTAATGAAGCGTAGCCATTGTGGATAAGAGTTAAGACCACGATAAACCACATTTTGGTTTGTTTTTACCCGGTATGAACGTCAAAGAAAATGTTTTTTTTCCTTCAGAGCGCGAGTTCAGAAAGGCATTGCATGACACGTTGATGCGAGCAGCATGGTATGAACTCTTATCGACAATGACAAATCGTGGTAAAATTTAACATTCCTTTACTTTATAGGTATTTCTATAATCACCTGAGTAATTATACTAAAACAATTATTCGCCTCAGGCTCGTGAATTTTGGTGAATATTCCCCTCGACTTCGTCTTGGGGAATATTAACCAATATTCACTTCGCCTTCGGCGAATATTTGTTAAGTACAATCAACATGCAGATTTTGAGACATTTAGAGAAATGAGGGGAAAAAATCCCCTCAAAGGATACAACATATT
Organism: Catalaphyllia jardinei; assembly: GCA_022496165.2. NCBI lineage: Eukaryota > Metazoa > Cnidaria > Anthozoa > Scleractinia > Caryophylliidae > Catalaphyllia > Catalaphyllia jardinei. Next base: position 2,977,673 of record CM042752.1, read on the forward strand.
TTTAAAATGAAAAATAATTAAAATTTAATATTTTAGAATGGTAATTTCATTGATTATGTTAGCATTCACAGGCTAGGGTAAACAGGTCCCTTGCTCATCTTTGTAATTTACAGGATGAGAATTGACACTCCCTTCCCTTGTTGAGATTCAAAGGGGAATCAAGGAGAAGTGAGCACTGTCTGATGGCTTAACAAAGTCAAGGCTATAAAAGAAAACAATGCATAGACCTGGAATGTACCAGTGATTTTTAATTAATAATGTCTTTTAATAATTATTATTCGTTTTTTAAAGTAAATATCATAATACAAATGTTGACAAATATGCATAATTTTCAGACAGCATTATGTTTTTATAAAGTAATCCTCAGTTGATATGTGTTATTCTAGTTTATCAAATTCAAAAGTACTAACTAACTAGGAGTTTTGACAATGTCCTGTAAAAAAATGATCTTTGTTAAGACAGAGCTGATATATGATCCCAGATTGTATTTCATCAATAGACTACTTTTGATATAAAATTAATGAACTTCAACTGGATAGCAAGGCCTACAGACACAAGCAGGAGAAATGAATGGACATGCACATTCACTCGTCTTCTAGGATTAGCTGCAAAGATGAATTTATTACAAATATATTGAAAACAGTCTTTTGCATGGTATAGCTTGTTTTAATTTAATTTTCTAAAAACTCTGATCTTCCTACCTACATAATAACACACCAGGAAGCATAATTATTTTTCCTACTGCTGTGAAAGTCATTGAGTAATGAACCCTGTGAGCAGAGTCTCCTTTGAACTCAAGATAAATCTGGAATCAGTAAGATTGAATTAGAAGACTCTGTTCCCAAGGTACTGCATAACAAGGACGTCCACCCCAAATTTCTGGTTACAACACTGGATGAATTGAAAAGCAATGTCAGTGACTTTAACTTGAAACATTGGTTTTCCAAGTGAAAGGAAGCCAGAATTATTAATGAACGTAAACTGTGCTGTATGATAAGCCATATATTATAATGAATTTTCCTTGAATCTCATAACAGGTTGGACTTGCAGTGCATTGTTTCTCTGAGTTTGTCCATTAATTACAAGTCTTGAATACAAGAATGTTTATCCAATCCAGCAATTATCACTATGTTCCATTAACTGCATCGACTTGGCCTCAACTCACATCACATTGATCACATTGGCTACATTATAAATACCTTGGCACCAATTTCCAATTCTTGGAGCTACATGTAAATGACTCGTCTGTTTAAAATCATTGTTGTTTTAAAGAGTATGAATTAATAAAATTTACACTGCCCTTGAGGTACTGAATGAATCTCTGTTGTGACAGAACAACACAACTTGGCAAGCTTGCAGCTCACTGAATAATGTATGTTCTTCTGAATAATTTAATACAGTCATAATCCTTTCCGCTCCATATTGTCACAGCACAAATTTTGCCAGGGAAACCTCTTAATCTCCTTTTGTTGTTGTTATGTTATTTTGTATAGCTTTCCAACTATCTCATAATGTTCACCTCAGCATAGCCAAAACTGATGAACAAAATACACAGCTTTAACACTCTCCTCTAATGATTCTGTTACATGCTATTGAGTGACTTCGTAGCATCAGATGTTTAAAAATCATTCAGCTGTACAGGAGATACTGACAGATGCAAAGATATTGAAATTATCCATCTTGGAAGGAATACCTCACGTAAGATTTATGATTGGACCAAAATGCACCAGCCATCTAGAGCTGAAACCATGACAGCCATAAGTGTCTTCTGTATAGTGCATTTGCATTGCTATTATGTGTAGTCTTCCTTCTTGCACTAATAAGGTTAATATGTCACCTTTTACTTCAAAATGAGTTGATAAGTGTTGTCTTCTTCTGAAAAAAGGAAATAAAAACTGAGTTTGCTACAATACTGATAGTATTCTATGAAGCACAAAAATTTCAAATGTTTACCAGCGCTTCTTTGTAACTAAGTTTTCAATGTCTGCAGCTTGCCAAGACTGATTTATTGTATGATTACACTTACCCCTGACAAGCTGTACAATAAAATGACCTTCATCCACAAAATTTCTCACCATCTAAAGCAATTTCAAAGTTAGCATATATAAAATTAGGTATAAATTTCTAACCAGTAAAACAACAGGAAATTTATAAAAAGTACTCAAACAAATTCTTCATAATTTTCAACGCTAACACTGAAATGGCCAGTGAGAACCTTTAACATGTCTTAGTTTGTTTTCATTTAGTTGAGTGCCACTACCCCCAAATGTTTTTTGGCTAATATAAATTTCCTTGTTCTCCTGATCACCAATGTCGAAAAATTATCTTTTTAGCTATCTTTGTTAATTTTCTATGAATTTTCAAAGTTAATAATTTTGCACATTCCCATGTTCACGGCCGAGGAATAGCGGAGAATGGGACGAGTTGGCTTCTGACCTCATTTTGGGAATAACAATGTTATGTTTCTGAGAATGTGTGTCAAAATCATTGCAGAATGCAAGGAATATTGTGTTGTTGGAGACTGTAGCAATACAGGATAGAGTATTCCTCTTCATTCGATACCTCTATCCCGATGAAACTCAACCAGAAATGAGAAAAAGAACAAAGAAGTGGGCTGATCTGTGCAAAGTGAAAGTCGGGGAGCCTTCAAGGATTTCTTCGATCTTGGGTTCCCTGCTACTATAAAAACCTAATGTAGCTTTTCATGGCCTGTATATTCTTCTCTATCTCTAGTGGAAAGCTCGACATTTTCATGATACTGCATACGATATGAATTTGGGATAAGCTGGAAGCCATCTGACTATTCCAAGCACAAGTGATCGATCCTCCCAGTCCATTGCATGAAATCACATGGTAAACTAAATGCATCGGTTTTTTTACTCGAAATAGACACATTCTTAAATGAATAGTAAACAAAATCTGTGTCCTACAAAGAAGCGATTAAGATTGTTGAGCCTTCAAACTACCTGATGAACGATAGCTGCTATGTATTTGTGGATTTTAATAAAAACACATGCACACTGGAAGCCGTAATCCGATCATGTATCTCAAGAGCCATACCGAATACGGAATTGTTTCGTTCTTTGAGCTTCATCTTTGAGGAACAAAATATATCTAAATTTCAAACTTAGAATGGATCAAGCATTTATAACTGTGTGAGAAAAGTGAATGAAATGATTAAGATTCAACTCTAGAGCTACCGACAGAGTTTGTCGTGCTGAAAGAAGAATGCGATTGTCAGTCAACTGAAAAGCAAACTAAAAAGTCAAGAACTCCAAGGTTATTAGCGTACATAAAATGGACATTTTATTCAAAATAACAGTGAAGTAGAAACGTATTCATTTAATAACTGATGCCATACTGAACCTCCTTTCAATATCCTAACGAAAGATTTGCCATGATTTAGTGGTACGAAATATGCAAATTTGTATACCTTGTGTTTGTGCATAGTAAAATTACACAGTAATGGACGATGCATATTATACTACGGTCGGGCGACAGTAATGACACAAAAAGCTACCTCACCTTTGGATATTGTTTGCCGACATCTCTGCTTATCTCTCATGTTAAAACTGTTTTCAATCCTTGATCTGGCGAAGTAGGCAGAAGTGGACTACGACTGCATCACATTTTCACTTTTATTTTGGGGGGAATTAGTGTTTGAATCTAAAGATGTTTTGACACTCCGAAACCTGCACATTCCTTAAAGCCAACTTACTGATTCTTAATGTCCATTGACAACTTTATAACTCTTTAAGAGCTGTAAGTTAACTCTATTGCCATTACTTGTACCGTTATAACCCAAATGGACCGGCAAATTGTTCATCCTGATCCGGGAAAAAATTACACGGCAATCTCCGCTGGCGACCAGCACTTTAAATGGAAAAAAGATAATATATATACATCGCAGTCGTCCAAATCATAGCTAGACTCCAAATTGCAATGCTAGATGATACAGGTCTTTCACATAGAAATCTTGTTCGGTTTTGATAAAATATTTATCACAAATAACCCAAATTGAAATGTTTTGATAGCCCTCTAAGCTCAGTCAAAAGTCTCTCAAGTGTTTCAGCTCGGTTCCCGAAGTGACGTCACTAGTAGCCCAACCCAGATCTCACTTTGCACAGTCGTGAACATAGAAATTACGTGTTCATACGCCTGTAGAAATGCAAAGATTTTTATTATCAATCCAAATAATTTTTTCGCTGATGAAATCAGGGAAACTAGTAATCAGATTTTATTGAAAGAAACAAATTGCGTGGGGGGGGGGGGGGGTTTAGTGGCACTTTAATTGTAAGTGTTGTGATCCCTTTTACATATAACCCAAATGATCAAATGATTATTATCTTAACGTCTGATAGAACAAAGCTAATCGGGCGTACAGTTCTGTCAAGACAAACAGTCAGCTACTCAGATTGGAACCCTGCCTTACGGCTGCCACCCCATTAATAAGCCACCTCGTTATCACACCCACTTTATTATGGCCCAAACAAAACCTCAGTCGGTCATCATCTTATTAAAAGAACCCCTTTAATACAGCCAGGCCACAAATTAAAACACACAGATTTAACTTTTGTAGCCTGTGGGTGACTGAATTGATGAGTACTCCACTGCACATCTGTTGCTCTTAAAATGCTGGTATGGGAACAGAGCTGTGCTGTAGGTCTGCCCAGGTGCCACAGGCAGCTAACCTTTGCTTTTGGGCAACTGGAAAACCTAGACTTCTTTTCATTTAAGCTTAAGTGCTTGGCACCCAGGATCTAATGGTTAGGAACCTAGGGCTCCTTGGAATTTTTTTAGACCACAGCTTTGGGGACAACAACAACAACAACACTTTATTACCCATTTAGCAGTTTTATAAAATTAGTAATAAAAAAAGATGATTTTGAAAAGTTAAAGGGTTACCAGCTCCCAGAAAATAATAACTAATGCTGTGTTTACACTCAAGCGTTTACCAAGGTAAACATTAACTAACTAAACCCTGGTACATTTGTACAGTGATTATACTGGCTTACATCACTAAGGTGAATCTGGCATCAATCACAATCTTATCAAATTGGCGGCAAATTCTAAATCCATGCATAAAATGCTCGTGCTTAAAAGAGAAGCTGTGGCTCTTTTAGTCCTTGCGTTTTATTTTCTTGTTCTTGACCAGCAAACCCAGGAATTGCAGCAGCTCTTACTTTTGCAGCAACTAAAGAGGTTGAGGCGAAAGTTATTAATTCTGCCACAAATTGCCTTTCGCAAAACAAGGCGCGTTAGAAGTACATGGTCGCGGCCGAGAAAACAATTCTGGTTGGAAACTCTGTTAAATGGAAATTGTTTTGAAGAATGGTGGAAGGAGAACTTTAGAATATCAAGACGTATGTTCGAAAACGTGATCAAATGAGACTGACGCAATCCCAACACCACAGGATGTGAAATTCTATGCGACCGCAAGCGTATGTATCTGTCATCTAAACCTTGGTTATCGACCTTAACCATGCCTGCTCGCAGGGTAAACCGAACTTTTACCTTAGTTAACTTTCTGTTATACCTGGCACGAAATTGGATAGAAAATTTCGGGAGTTTTTCTTGCCCTCGACTACCTCGACTGTTTTTCACACATAGAAAATTCTCTTTTTTAGGTTTTTGTAGTACTGTACTCTACGTTAAAGTGGGTATGTAAGTACTTCAAGGTATCTTTCTATTGTCTTGAGTGGTGTTTACAAGGGTACAAGTTGGCGTTTAAACATGCAAAATAATTACCCAGGTAAGTTAACTCCAATACCTCGGTAGCACGCTCAAGTCTAAACACAGCATAAAAAGCAGAAAAACACAGATTTGTGGCATGTGCCTCACCTCATCATCAACTAATACATATATTCCTGTTGGCCCTTGTCTAAAAAGAAAAAATGTCATAAATTTGGTCAAAGACATGACATCACTATGTATTAATAATATTTAACATGTATAATAATTCCACAAGCACTTTGTGTTAACACCACCAAAGGTAAAGGAATGTTAAACAAATACAATGTGAATTAATAATGCATATTTCCCACTGTAATCTATGGTGCTTTGTTAGGGTCAAAATTCAGACTAGTGAATTCGTCACTTAGTGAAATTTGTTGCATCACAATTTCACCTCTTACTCAAATTTACTATACCTTGAATTCAGCAAACAGCTGAATTTATCATCCTGCAAATTCATCTCATACCTTAATTTTTACCTTGATTCATCTGGTAAGCGAATTCACCTGATAGGCGAATTCATCTGACTGGCGAATTCGCCTCGAACGAAGGGCTTGGAAACTAGTTTTATTTTTCCCATGGTGCATCCTTTCCCTTGTCTTAATGGCGGAACAAGAGAGGCATGATTTTGTGCGAAGTCTAAGGCTCTCGTTGCTTGACTTAGCAAGACAAATAGAACATGCCTCAAGTACTGATGAAGTAGAAAAAAATTATTTTATTTTCAGGCTACAACAAATAACTTGGCATTTATTGCATCTTGAAGGAGTGGACGGCCTAACTGAAGAGGTGCGCAACTCTCTTGTATCCATATCGTCAATGTAGTCCGAGGTTGGACAACAACAACAACAGCAGCAGAGCCGACAGAATGTTGTTGCAGCAGAAGGGAGTGGATGTGTAGGACGTTCACGGCTCAAAATAACGGCAGAGCAGTTGGAGTATCTTTTTGGTTATGACCTCACTTTCCGAGATGTTGCCGAGGCATTGGGGTTATCGGAAAGCACTATCAAGAGGCGTGCTCGTACTTCATTAATCAAAAGTGAGGTCTTTACTGGAAACCTGACGATATCAATCAATGAAAATCAATCATTGATTGCAATCAATATAATCGTAAGTAATTATAATCCATTGATTATTATTAATTGGTTCAACCAATCAATAAAAATCGATACTCACTTAAGACGATTTGGTGAGTGAGTTTGCACTCTTGATTAATAAAGTAGTTAGTAATAAAGAAATCTCACTTACCTAATCAGCTTGTGGTTACCATCGATATGCCAGAGGGCCAATGGCCCGCTGACGCAGTACTTGACCCTTGGTGTAATACATGTAGTCAACCACCGCATAGCAGTGCCCTCAGGGTCACATCTATGCATTGCTTCCTGTACTCTTAAGTGTGAAACTCTGATGCCCCAGGAGACAAGTTGAGAGTGGACTCTACAATATCCCGCATTGGGGAATTCTGTCTTAACTTGTCTTAACACTTCATCTAGCTCATGATCTGTCATGTTTGATCTCCTATCTCTGACTGAAATACCATGCTCTCAAGCATGCCTCTTGACAGTGCTTTCCGATAACCCCAATGCCTCGGCAACATCTCGGAAAGTGAGGTCATAACCGAAAATATACTCCAACTGCGCTGCCCTTATTTCGAGCGGTGGACGTCCTACACATCCACTCCCTTCTGCTGCAGCAACATTCTATCAGCTCTGCTGCTGTTGCTGTTGTTGCCCAACCTCGGACAACATTGATGATACGGATACAGGAGAGTTGCGCACCTCTTCAGTTAGGCCTTCAGTTAGGACTCTGGTCCATGCTCTTATTATGGGTCGTATTGACTACTGCAACAGACTTCTTTTTGGGTTACCTTCTGTTCATCTACTTAAACTGCAACGCTTGCAGAATGCTGCTGCTCGGCTTATATCTAACAATCCCCGGTATAGCCACATAACACCAGTACTGTGTCCTGTCATATTTCGTATTGATTTTAAAATACTTCTTCTCATTTTCAAAGCTATATATGGTCACGCACCTGGTTACTTGACTGACTTAATTGCTATTGCTAAGGTACAGACGCGCTATACTCTCCGCTCAGCTAGCGGTCTTACCTTAAATTATCCAAGTGTAAAACTGAAAAAGACTTTAGGGGATCGCGCTTTTTCATCCGCGGCCCCTACCTTATGGAACAGTCTGCCCCTTCATATCCCCCTTGTGGACAATTTTGAACGTTTTAAATCTGTACTTAAGACGCATCTTTTTAAATTAGCTTTTGATATGTAATGCTTAATTCTTATGGTCATTTTACTTTTTTTTACTCTTTCTTGTTTTTAATAATATTTCTAAGTATCAATTGTTATGCGCTTTTGATCATATTTGCATGGAAAAGGCGCGTTATAAATTTTTTATTATTATTATTTTTTAATTATCAGGCCATCCATTCCTTCAAGACGCAACAAATGCCGAGTTATTTGTCGTAGCCTGAAAATAACATATTCTACTTCATCAGTACTTGAGGCATGTTCTATTCGTCTTGCTAAGTCAAGCAACGAGAGCCTTAGACTTCGCACAAAATCGTGCTTCTCTTGTTCCGCCATTATGACAAGGGAGAGGATGCACCATGGGAAAAATAAAACTAGTTTCCAAGCCCCTCGTTTGAGGTAAATCCGCCTGTCAGGTGAATTTGCCTACCCGACGAATCAAGGTAAAAATTAAGGTATAAGATGAATTTGTAGGATGATAAATTCAGCTGTTTGCTGAATTCAAGGTATAGTAAATTTGAGTAAGAGGGGAAATTGTGATGCAACAAATTTCACTAAGTGACAAATTCACTAGTCTGAATTTTGACCCTAACAAAGCGCCATAGTAATCCCAACCCTCGTAATTTTCTTCTGTCACAAAAGTATTTATAAATCTACACACATTAATTAAAAAAAAACTCAATATTAGTATAAATCTACTAGCGTTCTATCATGAATGGCATTGTCTGATTGGCTACACTACTCACTATCTATTATGTGATAGAGAGTGAGTAGCGTAGCAGTGTACTCTTGTTGGCAAAATGAAGGCCCTTTCTTGGTATTTTCAAACTGCCTGTGACGAGGAGTTTGATAAAGTTTTGATTGATTATTTGCTCTCAATTTCTATGCGTGACAGCTGACTTGGGCTGTGCCCTCATCAACTATCAATGAGATAGAAATCTCAAGCTCATAATCTAATAGTTAAATATTAATTAACTCTAGACTATCTCGTGTTCGATCTGCAACAGCTGTTTTTTAGCCAAGGATACAGTCGCTCATATAGCAAGGAAAACTTATAAAAATTTTAGTTTTTTTCTTACATCAAATTCAAACAGCAGAGTACTTCTACAGTTATTTTTTGGTCCTGTAAAATTTAGCAACCTTTTTTAAATTGGCCAAATTCTAATGAATCAAATCTTTTTAAAAGTAATAAATATATTGCTTTGATGATCCATACCATGTTTTTGAAATTCATCTTTAATCAAGACATGTTTCGGATGAAACATCATCCATCGTCAGTTGTACAATGAGAAATAAACTGAAGTTGAACATTAAAATCTGAAGGGTTCGGTAGAAAAAGGGCGGTAGTGATTTTTGGCTAAAATTGAACATTGCCAAAACAGCTCCAAATTTGGCATGTAGGTTTGTTTAGGTGTATTAAACAATGTGCTACCTTTTTTTTCACTGTACGTTGCTTCGTTTTTGAGAAATAATGTATGCAAAAAACGTCGGTTTTCCAAGTGGCATCTTTTCATCGAACGCGAAACAAAAGAAACCTATTGTGTCTTTTGTTTCGCTGAACAATGAAATCAGCGAAGCTAATAATAATATTGTAACAAAGTGAGATATAACATGAATAATTAAGGATGAAGGTGAGAACAGAATAAAAACTCACAACCCACAAAACAAAACAAAAAAAACACCAAACTATTTAAACTAAGAAAAGAAACTAGTAATTAGTATGAAAGGGATAAATTAAGATGTTTGACTTGGGAATTAAAAGATGGCTGTTCCCAAAGGATATGCATGGCTTCTTTAATTTTCAACTGGAAACGTGTGGAAGCAGCATCTTTAAATTCCCAAGTCAAACATCTTAATTTATCCCTTTCATACTAATTAGGTTCTTTTCTTAGTTTAAATAGTTTGGCGTTTTTTTTTGTTTTGTGGTTGTGTGTTTTTATTCTGTTCTTGCCTTCATCCTTAATTATTCATGTTATATCTCACTTTGTTACACTATTTATTCTCAACTTCAGTTTATTTCTCATTGTACAACTGACGATGGATGATGTTTCATCCGAAACATGTTTTGATTAAAGATGAATTTCAAAAACATTGTATGGATCATCAAAGCGATATCTTACTTCGTGCTGCTACACAATCATAAATTTTATTGGTTCCCATGAATCAAAGGCAACTTTTATTCATCCAAAGCATCTTTTGAATGGCCTTTTGAATGCAATATCAAGAAGATAATATTGAACTTCAGCGCTTTAACTAGTTGGAGAGATATGAAATGAAGAATTCACAATGTGGTCAATTTTGTCTTTTTCAATGCGTGCAATAACTCAGTCTACAAAATTAGTGCAGCTTACTAAAAGAAGTATTTTTACAATTCTCATACAAGCTTGCCAAGCCACCTCTTAAGCCAGTTTTCCTGGTTGAAGGAGCACATGTCAGTGCCTAGCCTATGAACGTAATAACCCAGGCAGGACTAGTGACAGCTACATGTAACTTAGTCTTTTGACATGCACATTATTTGGCTTAACCATTATCACGCAAGGAAAACAGTTCAACTCACCTATATATTGCTACAATCTGCTCGACACCAAGACTACATTTCAGAGCTAGTTTTTTTCTAAGTTCACCAAGATTTAAGGCTTCAAGGAACATGGCATAGTATTCTTTCATGCCAGAGTTCTGCTGGGCAGATTCCAGGCAAACATACATTGTTAAAAGTGGACGAGCAGCCCTTAAAAATTATGGAACAAAAAAAGAGATGTTAAGGAAAATAGAGATATGGCACAGTACTGTACTGCTACTTTCCAACATCGATAGAAGAAGACTACATGTTTCTAATAAGACGTCTAAAAACTAAAAAATCGGAAATGTTCCTAATGCCGTCTGGGAGAGCGTTCCAGTCATCTACTGCATGACAAACAAAGCGATGCTGACCCCATGAGCGCTTTGATTGTGGTTTACAAATGTTATTATTAAAACGAGTGTTATAATCATGCATGTCTTTAAAATGATTAAAATTGAAATTCCAATCAATCAGACCATTCAAGGACTTAAAAACTAAAATTAGGCGATGAGATCTTCGCCTTTTTTCTGATGTATCTCAACCAAGTAGATCAAGAGCTTCTGTTGCTGAAGAATGCTTTGGCATATTTAAAATTAATTTAGCTGCTTTATTCTGGAGTAATTGGATCTTGTTCATCAGTGTGATGTTGGATTTGTCCCCCCAAGTTACATCAGCATAATCAAGGATTGGCAGCACCATGGCTTTTACAAAGAGTTCCCTTGTATCTCTTGGCAGAAGATGTTTTATTCTCTGTAGAACGCCAAGCCTCTGAGACACTGTGTTCTTGATGTAATCCATGTGATCAGTCCAAGACAGATTCTCATTAATAATTACGCCCAGATACTTGTAGGAATTGACTCTGTCTAACTCCTTCTCCTTGATCGTTAATGTAAATTCTTCTAAGGTGTTAAGTTTCCTTGGACCGCCAATTAGCATAAATTTAGACTTCGAGACATTTAGTATAAGTTTATGCTCGTAGAGCCACTGAGCTAGCCTGTCCAAATCCTGATTTAGCATGGTCTGTAGGTCACAGGCTGATTGAGAAGAGCAGTAAAGAGCAGTGTCATCAGCAAATAAGGTGACAGTAGTGTTCCGAAGGACCTTGGGTAGATTGTTGATATAAATAGCAAATAGTAATGGGCCGGGAATAGACCCCTGAGGAACACCAACAGAAACCTTTCGCGAAGTAAAAGAGGCTTGACCAATCACAGCCTTCTGGTAACAAGACGATAGGTAGGAGTGAAACCACTCAAGACTATTGCTGCTTATTCCTAGAGGTTTGAGCTTCCGGAGTAAGATGACGTGCTCGACAGTGTCAAAGGCCTTCTTCAGGTCAATGAAGACTACAACATTTTAACTCATTGACTCCCATGCTGCCCATAGCCGCCCATGATAAGCCTTGGCCTTTTGTCCACTTCCAACGTAATCACCTTAGACTAAAATTGTCATTATCTATACTTGACTTCTGCAGGAGTAAATGAAGAAGCTAGTGGTAAAAGGGGATAAGTGACGTTTTTGGTTGTTTCTGTTAGTCTCGCTCCAAATTAGCTGAATTTTTGCATGAGGCCTTCATTTCAGTTGAAAAACATTGCCCTGTAATTTTTTTCGCTGGCTTGCTCTTCGTATGCAAAAAAGGCACACCACTAGGAAAAACCAAGTGGATTTTTGCATAAACTAAAATTAGGAGCGAGAGTTGGAGTGAGAGTAACACAAACAACTAAAAATGTCACTTATCCCCTTTTACCACTAGCTTCTTCAAATGATCTTTCCAATGATACCAAGAACAGAGTGATCAGCAAAATGGAGCCTGAGCTATGCACAAAAATGATCACAAATTTGATTGAAAGCTTACGTCATACACACTTTGCTGTCGTGTGATTGGTCTTTTCAACAGACTGAAACCAAACCACAGCAACAATGGAAAGGAATGTTGTTTGGTTGTGAACAGCTGTTTGTTTAGGGGAAGCGTTGCGTGACATCACAAAAAAACGGCTGCGGAGACTACCAAAGGATAAGGAGAAAAAGGAGAGAAAAGGAGAAAAAGGAAAGGCCAAAAATAATATTAATAATAAAAAAAAACCCAGAAAACCTAGAGATGTAGGTCACTTTCCCATCTAAAAACTCAAAATTCAAAATTTTGATTTCTGCACATGCCCAAGCAAAAATGTCGCAAAACGTGACACTAGTAGAAAGAAAGGCATGCTGTCATGTTGCAAAATAATGCCTTTTTGAGTAGATCAGAGCTTTTTTGGCCCATATCTAACCTAGAAATCTCCAAAATGTCCTAAAAATGCACTTTTGGCAAAAAGCTCTGGGAGTCAATGGCTTAATTAGAACTGAGGATTTAGCCCATTCTTTCCTGCCCACCTTGTTGCTGGCTAATAAGCTAAGAAAACATTATGCCATTAAACTGTAAGTTGCTTTCATTAAAATGTTCTAATGTTCAGGACTAACACTGACTACAAGAACTACCAAGCACATAAAAAAATTAATAACAAACCCAACAATTGTCTGGATTAAACTTGTTTTAGTATCTTACACTGCTTTCAAGAGCTGGCACCTGCCAGAGACCTGTGTTTTACTTGTAGCAGCTTTCAAAAATTCATCCTCTCGATGAGCAATCCTGGACAAAAGTCGGGATTTTTTAAGCAGAAACAGAAAAAAGCTCCTAATTGTCCACATTATAAGTGGTTCATGTCCCAACTTTTTTGCCTGGTATTGAGGTTGCTAACTAAACGTCATCTCTTATTAATCTCTGACAGGTGCAAGTCTTACCAAAAGCACTGATACTTGTAATGTAATTCACAATGTGTAATTCCAGAAAATATCCATTCTCCCCCAGAGAAGGGATTGAAATTTCCTATAGGTAAGTGGAGGGGGGGGGGCATTAAAAAATTTAAACAAATGTAAACAAAAGTTACAAGAAAGTAAATTTACTATTAAGTCCTTTACCTGGCTTGTAATGAGTTATGTAGGCGTATACCATCTGCTGGACCCATAATCTGAATCATGTCTTGCTTGGTCAATCTGAGAAGATCCGCACCTAATTAAAACACAATTACACAAAGTTCACATAGTTGTTCAATGCATGTGCTGATTTAACATTGATAAATTTATTTCAATTTGGCACTGTGTTCAAATAATGTCTGGCTAGACTGCAGAATGGAACTGTGTTTACCAACCTGTGTAATTTGCAAACATATTGAGATAGTTTTGAAATCTGTTATTTTGCAACCAAAGTCTTGTTTCATCAACAGAAGATTCTGAAGTTAATCCCTGAAAGAATGAAATGGTATTCAATGGTACATGGTTTAATACAAAGCTAACTACAAAAGATAAGGGCAATTTTTCAATTTATTTCACACGGATTAGCAATCTCATCTCTGGCTTCACACATGCTCTATCTATCACAACATCAACCATTACAGACTAATCTTTCCATGACTGCTGTCATCGAACAATCACGCTCGGTAAACTAGGTGTCACTTACAGTGCATTGGGCTATCACTGTTGAGGATGGGCTGGACAATACACTGCTGGATGGCGACATCACCTGAAGAGTTGACGGGGGTGTCGACATCACTTGACAAGCTGACACAGGTGACGACAAGGATCCAGACATGACTTGGCAAGTTGAGGAAGGTGACGACATTGAGCCAGCAACTGACCTGAACATTATAGCGTAAGTCATAAAACGTCATCACCTATATTTCACCTTAAGTTTATAAAATTATAAATTAAACTAAACACAATTTTGGGACGGCATTACCACATTTAAATACTGGCAGATAGTTGGGAGAAAATACATTCTCGTATTGGGCAGAATAGTGTCAATTAAGTATACTCACTGACTGTGAAAAGGAAGCACGAGATCTTGGTCTCTGTTGTGAGTGAATTTTAGTGTACTGCTTTGTGTGAAATATAAATTCAGATAAATTTTATTGCTTCATGGTTATCATCATCTGATTAGATTGCAATGCCGTCAATCAACTTTGAAAGTGTTAACCTTCACTGCACGTTATTTTTTGAACTCTGTTCCAAGGTATTTGGAAATGTGGTCAACACATTATTTCATGTTTGATAAATTACGCACTATGTTACTTACCACAGCCCAGGTAACTACAATAGAAGTAATCAGTTTGTTTGAAAAGTTACACAGTCATGCTGTAACTAATTGATTGATTAACTAAAAGCAAATTACCCTGGAGACCTCCAACAAGAACTGCTGTCATCCTCTAAATTCAGTGGCAGCTGAGAGGAAAAGTTGCATAGAAAATTGTCAAGCTAGGTTTCAACTCATAAAGAGAGAAAGAAGTTGCAACAAGTAGGAACTGGAAGCAGTGAAATTCTGATTGCAAGGACTGGCTATCAGCTAAATACACCAGTTGAAAGAGAGATTGTTGCCAGCAGAATCACTGATGCCACCTGCACAAAAATAAAAGACTAGCCTGGGTAGTGTTAAAGTACAGAGACCAGAAAAGGCAGTTGAGCTTGATTATGATCAGGCTGCTTAGCGATTTCTCAACTACACAGTTCCCCTTGTATGAAACAGATCTCAGAAGCAACATGAAATTTAAGTCAAGTCCAATAGCCCAGTGCTAGTAGAAGCTTCAAGTAGGGCTGGTGGATCTTGTCCTTTGCTTGCAAGCATCACAAGCAAGTCAAGGTTTTTATCAAAGAAAATTTGCACTGACATATTACAGAAGTTTGGCCAATAAAAGATGCTAATTATTGTAAATCTTTATTTTAAAAAAAAATCACAAGATTAACTTAATGATTTTTTTAGGGAGGGAAGACTAATACATACCTGCCAACTCTCCCAGTTTTCCTGGGAGTCTCTAAGTTTTCCATTAAATCTCCCGGTCTCTCAGAATGCCTTTTGGGTGATTTTCGGAGGTTCTCACAATGCAGAGATTTCTAGATGTCTCCAGATGTTTGTACTCTGGGGGTTGGCAGGTATGCTAATGAGAATGACTTTTGGCCCTGTACATCAAGCGTCCCTAGTTAAGGGAAGGGTGTTTCTTCTCCCCTAAAAACTTTGGCACATTAATACAGTGCACAGTTTAATATGTGACCTGGAAAGCGAAAAGCACCACTAACGCTTTACCGTTTAACGGCTTAAAAAAACGGATTGTAAACGGTTTTAAACGGACTGTAAACGGTTTTAAACGGTTTGGGTATCCGTTAAAACGGATTGCTGAAAACGTTAAACGGTTGGACAGAGTTCAAAAACGGATTGCATGAAGCGTTAAACGGTTGTAAAAAAATTTAAACGGAAAGCTGAAAACGTTAAACGATTGAACCAAATCGTTAAACGGAATGTTGAAAACGTTAAACGGCTGAATTAAATCATTAAACGGCAAGGTATAAAAATTAAACGGTTGGAGCAAATCATTAAACGCAAAGCTTAAAGTGCTAAATCTCCGAACCGAATTAGAAACCGAATGTTCGCATCAGAGAGTGGTATCGCTGTTAAAACAATCGGTAAATTAGACAAGAATCCTATGTACACAGAAAATGTTGTGTTTAATAATGTGTGACCACTCTTGATTATATAACACAGCTTTGGAGATTCCATCCGTTAATAGATGATTATGAAAAGCCAAACACTTACTGTGGTATTCCCCGGGTGGTATTCACATCATTCTATGAAATCGTACAGCTTACCTTGAAATGAAGCGCACTATGTTTCACTCTGCCTGTTCGATTTTTTCGTCAAACTGTTAACATTGTTCAAGATTACAGCTAATTTTCTCTATTCGCCGTTTTATCATGATACAGCTTTCCTATC
Organism: Catalaphyllia jardinei; assembly: GCA_022496165.2. Taxonomy (NCBI): domain Eukaryota; kingdom Metazoa; phylum Cnidaria; class Anthozoa; order Scleractinia; family Caryophylliidae; genus Catalaphyllia; species Catalaphyllia jardinei. The sequence continues at coordinate 2,994,012 of CM042752.1, forward strand.
TTCATCGCTCTGCCGGTTTTCTTGTTCAGGCCTTTTCGTTTGGGCTTTAGTGTTCTCAACCTTGTCGCCGTTCAATTCGATACTGTTTGTTTACGCGACCGACACGCAATCTCTTTCCCAGGGCCTCTCTTTCTGGGCTAGTGCTGAATGTGGTGATGCCCGCGATCAAGCGAACACGTTTAAACGCTTTGCCCAAATCATTAAACGGATGCGAAAATTTTGTAAACGGTTGAGAAAAGCGTTTAAACGGTTTGTCGAAAACCTTAAACGGATACTTGTATTTTGTAAACGGATGTGGAAGATGTTTAAACGGTTTGCTCGAATCGTTAAACGGATACGAGATTTTTGCAAACGGATGAGAAAAGTGTGTAAACGCTTTTACATGATCCGTTAAACGGATACTAAACGGATACTAAACGGTTTGTTCCGTTAAACGGTAAAGCGTTAGTGGTGCTTTTCGCTTTCCAGGTCACATATGTCATGTATGTATGAACTGCAAGCTCAATTTTTTTTATTTACACCCTGAGAAGATGACAGCACACAACTGAAAACACTTTGCTCTCAAATGTCATTACTCTTTCTAACCAGTCTTGTACATTACAGCGGCTAATCTAATTCCAAATATCACCAAATGAAACTGATTGTCATGTTTCATTATCTCTTAAAAAAATGTTAGTGCCTTATTATAACAATGTTCTAAAGCTCAGCTTACTTCAGTGAGTTCCGTATAAGCCAATGTGGGTTTCAACTGGTCCTGTAAGGAATCAATGAACTCATTCATGTTAGTCCATTATTACTGAAAGCTAATTGCTAACTAAAGACGATTAGCCTTTTAGTTAGCTATCACTATGTTAATCGTGAGTGGTAATGATGGTAATGAGGGGAAAAAGGGGAGGGGCAACTAGGAGGGGCACTTATAAATTAAATGGAGCTGAGAAGGGAGTATCTTAGGGCACTTATAAATTAAATGGAGCTGAGAAGGGAGTATCTTAGGGCACTTATAAATTAAATGGAGCTGAGAAGGGAGTATCTTAAGGAGATTTAGTTGGGTTTTATATCCTTGAAAGTTCAGTGAGCTGTCAAAAATAATTATTCTAATATCTGACTACTCTTGCAGTGACTATTAATAATTGTTTTCTCTGTTTTTAGTTGTTGTTGTTGCTATTGTAATAACTGTTTCTTTTTTTGTTACTGGTCAACTTTTCTGAATCCTAAATCTGCAAAAGTAAATCAAAGTTACTAATTAAGGGCATTAAAATATAATATCACAGTTATCTCACCAACTCTTCTTTTGTTTTGTGTTCAACTTTCTGCATTTCAACCTTCAGCTTCCTGTCTGCACCTTTTGACTGAAAATAAGACAAAAAATCCTCCCATTACAAGGAAACACAGCTTGAAGACATTAAGCAAATCAAGACAGAGCAGTGTGGGGAATGGTTGATGTTACTGCCATTGTTGTAGGTGTTGCTGTGGGTTGTCATTGGCATTAACACTGTCTTGCCAGCATAGATGTCTACATCATAGTCATCAGCACATGACCATGATACACAGATAGTATCAGCAACAGAAAGGAAAATCTACAAATTAAAAATGATTGACGTTGTTGCTGTCGTTGTCATTATCATGATGGTTGCCATTGTCCCTGCTGTCAACTTCACAGTACCTGTTGTCATAAAGTGTACATGTATGACCGCAGTGCACTGAATCAGCCACTCACTTTAAACACCTTGACTTGACAGCCAACACTGTGGATTGGAAGAGCATCTGTTGATGAATTGGGGGAGAAGGAATCCACTTGCAGCCTGAATGGAACACCACTCTCACCGCCTACAATTCAAAGTAGTTATTACTAGCTACTCATTAACCCAGAGTGAGGTCTTCACAGGAAAATCTCAAACTGAGACCTTGCCATATTGACTGACTGATAGCAAGGTCAATACAGCAAGACCAAGGTTTCAGATTTTCTGTTAAGACAGATTGTTCGAGGTTAATAAGCCGTTTATTACACAGCCAAGTTCTGCTAATTAGCTTTGGAGGCCTACAATTGGCCTATGGGCATTACAAGAGAATGCCCTAGAATTAGAGGATCAGAGCAGGCATTATATCAGCTACAAGCACAAACCATGTAATAAAAAAAAATTAATGAAGACTCATGCCAACTTTTCACAGAGGCCAATGACAACACAACCAATTCATACTAAGAATTGACCAAATTAAAGAGGAATGATTTACTTAATAATAAATAATAACTTTTTTGGTCATGATACTTTTGTTTAAGAATATAACTACTTGGTTTTCTTACCACTCTTTCCTTTAGTAAATTCTG
>CM042752.1:3021654-3037237 GCA_022496165.2 Catalaphyllia jardinei
TCCACAGTTCAAATATATGAAATTTCATACATTCAGTGTATTTCACCTTCCATGGGTACACGAATATTGCAAACTCACAAAGTGGCAAGCTCCCTGTTGGTTTAATAACTCAGTTGGTAGAGCACTGCATCAGTATTGCAGAGGTCATGGTTTCGAATCCCATTCAGATCAGGTAAGGTAAGTCTGCATACGAGCCAAGTGGCCCATCAGGCCGGAGCTTATCCCGGTTTCCTTAGCATTAAGCGACTAGGAGTATTTCTACTCCCCCCTGGATGGGATGCTAGTCCATCGCAGGGTTACCCCCCAGCATTAAATTCGCCGGTACCCATTTATACACCTGGGTGGAGAGAGGCAATGTGAGAGTAAAGTGCCTTGCCCAAGAACACAACACAATGTCCCCGGCCAGGGCTCGAACCCGGACCGCTCGATCCGGAGACGATTGCGCTAACCATGAGGCCACCGCGCCTCCCCTGATTTTTTTTTCAGGCTTTAATTTCACAACTGCTAATTAAGTTGTATGTATAACTGGGTGATCAAACATATTTTCATATCATTTTCTGCAGTTCAAAATATGTGAAATTTCATATAATTATTCAGCTTCTATGGGTATATTGTGAACTCAAAAAGTGGCCAGCTCCCAGATGGCTTGATAGCTCAGTTGAATTGGTAGAGCACTGCACCGGTATCACAGAGCTTGTGGGTTCAAATCCCTGTCAAGGCTGAATTTTTTTTCAGGCTTTAATTTCACTACTGCTTATTAAGTGCTTTGCATGACTGCAAGGATCAATCATATCTTTATACAAGTGGGCATCTAGGTTGCGAATAAGATCTTCACAGAGAAATTTCAAATGATACATTAATGTCTGCAATATCGACAAGTTAATACAGTGATTTCAGGAGTTGGTCAGCAGAATTACTCCAAAAAGTTAACAGATGATGAAACGACATCCCTTGCATATCATAAATTTGCATAATGTGCATTACCACTAAAACCCTATAGATTGCTTAGAATACGTAATCTCCAGGTCAAGAACCACACAGACTGAAATATTAGTGGAAATTTGAAGTTGTCTGTGCATGCACACCTGTAGTTTTTCAGGTTTTTTAAAGTCAAGTCCAAGAAACTGGTGATGTCTTTTTTCTAGCCTTCTTAGGAATTTAAGCACGTGGATCTTAACTTTCCTCCAATTATTCTCAGAGAAAAGGAAAAACTGTCGCCATTTCCATTGATGGACGAGGGCCACTGAAAATGAAAATGAAATTATAAATGGGGGGGTTATGGCCTTCATTTCAGAGATACAGTAAAGGGTGTGGAAAATTAGTCTGATTTTGAAAAGTAGCTCCACGTAAATTTGTATATTAAGTGATCATCCAAACATTGTCGAGGTTTTCACAGAACGTGACCCTTCAAGAGGCATGTGAAACCGCTGCACAGATCAACGAAGAGATAAAAAGAATGGAATTTGATGGACTTTTTGCAAAAAATTCACGCTTCTTATTGATAGTTCAATGATTATCATTATTACACTCTTGTTGCATGCAACAAGGTTTGAAGGACATTTGACCACCTTCACTTTCCCCTGGGTAGTGATTTTGACCAATTTTTTAACCCAGGGTGGGTCCCTGTCCCTTAGTGTTTCCTACTTCTTGATGTTTTTTTGCAGTATGTTGCAAATGTTGTAAAAGTTTTGCCACGACAATTTCCACTGACCAGAAATGTTGGACACAATTTATATTCAGGAAGAATATAGCTGATTCCACATTATTTTCTGCAATATTTGAAGCAGTGGAAATCTCTCCCAGTTTGTCTCAGTGCCTGTGACAATGGGAGTCTTACTAGTTGTTGCCCTCTCTTCCCTGTCTCTGATAAAACTTAATCTGCATTGAATATTCCCTTCGAAAGTGAACATGCAAGCAAAACGAAAATACAGCTAACTCTGGATAATTTCAGCCTTAGTAGCCAGCAACTGGTCCTAAGTTACGTTCTTTATCCTTGCAAATGTCCTGACGTGGATCTCCAAGGGATTGTGGCCCAATTTTGACCAATTAAACATTCCTCCCCAACTAACCACAAGCTTTTCTTTTGTTGAATATTTAATTCGCTAACTAGACAAAACTCTTCTGAGGGGAGGTATGACGAAAAGAGCTGAGAAATGACCTGTAATTGACTGATGATGACATCGTCTGTGGAGGTTTGGGATTGGTAACCGACAAAACTAAAAAAATAAAAAATAAACCGAAGGCAGAACATGACCCACCTAGCCTACGGCTATGCGGTTAATTAGTACTTCATATTTGACTGGGTTATTTGACATATTTTCATATTCAACAGAATTGTGTGTGTTTTGGTGATTTTTTTTTGCCAATGAGGACACTTTGTGATACTTATCATAAGGAATTTGAATCTCATTTAGTGGGTTCATGTAAAAATTTTGCTTCTATAAGGCATCCTTTAGATCATGCTGAGATCTTTGTTTTAAAGGTCTTTTTTTAAATAAGGTGTTGAACTCGTGTAATCTAACTGCATGAAATTATTCCATTAATTGAAGACTAAGCCAAAGTTTGATGATAATATCATTCATTCAATAAAATCCTTATAATTATTTCTGTCTTATATTTGCAGGTTTCTTCTCTTGATTTGGTCAAATCAGCTGCAAAGAAGTTTGTTGGCTTTGTCAACAATGGTCCTTCTCCATATCATGGTATCTGCAGTGTTCAGTTTATTTCATAAAGCAGATAATTAAAATGATAATAGAATGCTATAAATTTGCAATATTTAGAAAGGAATCCATTTAATTGCTAAATAAATACTAGTTAGTTTTCATGCTGGTCCTCGAACCTGTTCACCTTGGAAAATGGAGTACCTAGAGAAAAACGCTCACAACAAGACCAGAACCAACAACAAATTTAACTCAACATGCATATGATACCAGAAACAAACCTGGTTATAATCTATGGTGGGAGATGAGTGCTCTTACCACTGTCCCAACCCAGTGCTCCAAGTGAATGACTCACTCAGAATTATTACAACACATGTGTTATCTGGTCAGTGTAAAATGTAGACTGCACACTTGGTAAAATGTGTGACACCTTAGTATCACAATTTTATATTACACAGACCGTGTAGAGCAGCAGCTACAAATAAATGAGAATGAGTCGTATGTTTTTAAACAATTTTATTTAAACTAGTTTGAAAAATTTCACACCAACTGGTTTAAAAAAAATTCTAACCAAAGAAAAAAATTGAACTACAAGTGAACATATACTTCAAAAGTCTGTAGTCTAGTGTGCAGTCTGCATTTTACCCTCAGTCTACATTTTATCCCGGTCTACAGTCTGCAGCTGACATGTTTTACAATGACTGTTAGTAATGTTATCATAACAAATCAAGCCAGTTTTACAAAACATTATGTATACAAATACTCTGGTAATATTATTGTTATGAGGAATAATTATGATGGTGTGAGTTGTGAACCTTCTCAAATGGATATGTCTATTAAATTGATATTCTGTAGTTGACACAATTCATAAATTAGAATTAATTTTCTCTCTGGTGGGAATGAAAAGATAAAAAATGGGACTTTTTAAAACACAATATACAGCACCAGAAAATTTCCAAACCCCCAATGCAACTCCATGTACTAGGCTATTTTGAAGTCACTTGGAAGTGTTGTTATTATTTATAAACAACATTTTGCACTTAAATTTTGTTTGTCAGTCTAATAGTAATCATGTTTATTATTCAATATCAGCATTTTTTTATTTCAGTTGTGAATGAGTGCAGAAAGGTGCTGACTGTAGCAGGTTTTAAAGAGCTTAAGGAGAGAGATCACTGGGACGTTAAACCTTCTGATAAGGTGTGAAATACTCCTTAACCTTATAATTTTGAATATCATGCTGTCAGCTAGCTGTCATTCCTTCCCCTGAAGAGTTAATGGGAATGTTCTTTAAGTGGACAGACCCACCAGACTCCCAAAATGGCTTTGCAGTTTTTCCATACATCAAAGTTGTCACTGAACCACTTGCAAGAATTCTCAACAACATTGGCATCCGAGCCACCACCAGACTGGTTAAGACCCTGCAACAGGAATTTGGGTCTCCCAAATCAAGACCTCCATCAAATCGGCAAACGAATGTTGTCTATAAAATCCCCTGTGCAGACTGTACATGGAATTACATCGGAGAAACAGGAAGATGCTTACACACTAGAAAAAAGGAACACACACGAAACACCAAAGTTTTTAAAAGTGGTTCCAATATTGCCAGCCATGCGTGGCTCAAAGGCCACACTATTGATTTTGAGAATGCATGCGTCATCGACAGAGGCAATTCACGCGTAAGAAAAACACTGGAATCCTGGCACACTGCAATTACTAGACAGGCAGACAATAACTCTAAGCAGCTACCAAGACAATACTCAATCTTATTGTAGTCTTATCCATGTTTTTTAGCATTTTATTGTCACACAAATATTTCTTTTGTATTATTTTATTTATTTATTTATATTTGTTCGTTATTTTCTCACCTTTTTGTACATATATATCTTTACCTTTGCTTTTTACACCTTACTTTTCAAAGATTGCAGACTGGCAATCGAAAGCTCACTCAGTGTTTTTTTAAAATTTTTAACCAGAGAACGTCTTCTTAACTTTTTAATTATGCCCCCTGGTTACTCATCGATTTTCAAATGTAAAGTATATTACTTGTCTGCATGATATCATTTTATTTTAAATTTATTATTAATTAGCTATTAACGCCCAAGTCGCTAATGGAGGGTGGGTGCCCAAGAAGCCCAGGGGCTGCAACCGCAATCACAACTCCAAGACACTAGAACACCCAACTGGCCTGCCCAACCCGTGACCAAGCCACAAGCCCCCTGTGCCAAGCCCCCCTCAGGCACCCGTCACACTCGAGCCAAATAGCTCAGTGGAAAAAATAATTTATTTAGGGGGAGGGGGGGGGGATAGGGAAGGAACACCGACAACTGCTAAACTACAAAAACTGAACCCACAAACACCATGCTAACAGAGTAATGAACACGCTGCAAGCACATGGGACGACAACGCATGAACTAACCAAGAATACCGCTGGACAAAGTCAGCTCCAGGGCTCCCACAGCCATATGACTGCTGCAAATGCTATGGAACACACCAACGCTAAACAAACACTAATACACGGCCAAGACACTTGCCAACGCTGACAACATTAACGCCACTGACCAGACTACCTCCTGGTCATAACTACGTACATTCATAAACTATATCACAACGCTACAGAACGCACCAAAACGTTTGACAAGCGCTAACAGATGGCCAAGACACTAACACCGCCTACAAAAATGTTACTGACTTATTTCAGATCTATCCATGAGTGACCTATAAGGATGTTCAATATTAACAAAATTATTATTAACTTAAATTATTAGTTTGTAATTTTACAATATAAATCATTCACTGTCTATGTAACCAGTACACTGCCTTCATTGATTATTTCGGCCATAAAGCAGTAACGTTTTTTGTAGGCGGTGTTCGTGTCTTGGCCATCTGTTAGCGTTTGTAAAGCATTTTGGTGCATTCTGTAGCATTGTGATATAGTTTATGAATGTACGTAGTTATTATCTCAGAGATTTAATATAGTTAAATGGAATTTAACATAGTTAACGACTAGGAGTCGTTAACTATGTTAAATTCCATTTAACTATATTAAAACTCTGAGATTTTCTCATTTTCCCATACTTGTGGCATATTAAACATTGCATCTTTCCCATTTCACCCTTAAAATGTGCCATTCTTCATTACAACTGTAAGTACCAAACCGTACACTTGGGACACTGAAAATCCTATTATATCTAGGATGCATTTCAGTCAAGGGGTTCTGAAAGGGACAAAATCTTCAACTGAAATAGAAAACGAAATTTGATTATTGTAATATTGACTTTTGTTGACATTCTATAATTTTGACCTAAACGACCTTTACTTGGGAGAAAATTTTTGTTAAAATAATATTCTTTGTTAAAAAAAAAAACTCTCCATAGCTCAGTGGATAGATCACGCACTTGAAATTTTGGAGGTTATATGTTCAAATCCTACAGGGGATGTATTTTCTCTCTTCCTGTTCAGTAGATTTTACTTTTGTCTTACTCTTGAACATCGAGCATTACATGTACCGGTACATCCTTTTCATGATTATCCTTATAACTATTAATAATTAATTATGAAATTCAGTTGTAGCCAGTGAAAAGATTTTTTACTGCACAATAGTCAACACATCTTACAATCCAAAATGCCCTTCTTCTGTTTATTCGGAGTTTCTTTTGCTGATTTGCATTATTTTTGAGGTTGATATACAGCTCAGAGTGTTTTGTATTCTTACATCTTTTGGTTTCTATTTCTGAATCTGATTCAGTATTTTGTGACAAGAAACCAATCAACAATCATCGCATTTGCTGTTGGTGGAAAGTATACTCCTGGTAATGGTTTTAGTATTGTTGGTGCGCACACAGATAGTCCATGCCTCAAGGTATGAGTTAAGATCTATCCATGATTGACCTATATGGATGTTCAATATTAACAAAATTATTATTAACTTAAATTATTAGACAAGTTTGTAATTTTACAATATAAATCGTTCACTGCTCATGTACCCAGTACACTGCCTTCATTGATTATTTTAACCATAAGACGTAATTTTATTCATTTATTTTGTCAGTCAAGAGACAGCATTAGTTTTTTTATTGAATGTTAGATCATGCACTAAGTTTTAATTTGTACTAGTCATATTGCATTTATGGTGAAAATGTACATTAAAAATATGTTCAATCACCTTTCACAGTTAAAAATGTTCTTTAACCAAACTAGGTTAACAATAATCTATTCGTGACTTTCTGCTGTTTTTTTGAAGAATGTGCAAGTTTATGCTAGAAATTTTAAGAAGTTGTTGATAACAAGACTCTTACTAATACTTAGTGCTGAACAAAAAAAATTATTTTTTAAATTGATTTCATACAAGTTTTGTCCAAAAAAGAACAGTAGAGAAATAGTTAATAAATGAGCAACATAGTTGGGATGTTCTTCTTTGATCTGTTAATGATTAGTCAGGAGCATTTAGCTGGTAACATTATTATACATGTCAATCAGTTTTACTCCTGTGAACCAAATTGTTTACAGTTATAATTTTCAAGGTACACAATATACCGGGTCCCAAATGTTTTGCAGTGAATACAATCAACAACCTTTGGGTTCACTTGTTAATAATAAATATGTACAGTTCCTTTATTCCAATTCTGCTGTTTGATTTATAACAGGTGAAGCCCAATTCAAAGAAGAACAGCAATGGTTACCAACAGGTGGGGGTGGAGTGTTATGGAGGTGGAATCTGGGCAACATGGTTTGACAGGGATTTAAAACTTGCAGGCAGAGTTATGATCAAGGTATTATATGTGATACAGAGAAGCCATAAGCCAGGGCAAAATGACACTATGGTTATAAGCCTTAATTGTGCTCAGGTTAGCAAAAATATACAGCCCATATAGAGTTCACTCAGATGGGGTTATACTACACTATGCTAATTAATGACTCTAATTTAATAATATATTAACTTTCAAACACCAGCAAAGGCTTATCTAGCTGGCAGTGTTGTGCAATTTAGCCCCTTTAAGTATGATTTGAATCATCTGGGGACCAGGGAAGGGGGGGGGGGGGGGGGGTTGACATGAGATACAGTGTGCATGTGTAACAAGTTGTCTTAGAATTGGTACCCCTTAGGAGTGAAAAACATTTCAAGCCACACCCAGTTGTAAACAGAATCTTGGTACCTCACTTTCAAAATTTCTGACAAGCACCCCCATTTTTTGTATGAGAGTCTCTCCCAGGGGGTTAAATCACAGTTGACCCTTTCCATGAGGACCTCATTGGGACAAATTGGCCCTTGTTGAGGGTTAGCAATGAGAGAATAGAGTATATGGATCTGCAGGTGGTTGGGACTAAAATCTTGGCTGTTATGGAGGGTTGGCCAGACATTGAAGACACTGAAGTATATATAAGATCTGCAGTTGGTATTTATTTAGACTATTACTGTATGACAGTTTTTCACATTTTGTAATTTGTGAAAAAACTTTCAGTGAAACCCAGCCTTGGGACCACCTCATTATGATCATGATCATATCATTGTCATTGTCATTGTCATTATCATTATATCATCATTATCATAATCGTTATCATTTAATCAATACCATACTCATTATTTTAGTCAATTTTTTTTGTCCTGGCCAAACACCCAATGCATACATTTTCTTTTGACAAAATCCCATTGATGCAGCCACCCTGTTAATATGGCCAACTGCCTCATTCTGAAATCCTAACCTGTAATGATCCTTTTCAATTTTACTACTCTTCTATGCCCACTTGAACTTGTCATGTTCATCTTTCCAATGTAAATATTGTATGAACTAATTGAAGTATACATGTTTCATTTTTTTGAAATTATATCTGGATTACAGAAGCTTGTTAGAGAACAGTTGTTTAGAAGTGATGTATATCTGTTATTTCTGACATTAAGGTGGCACTCAAGTTACACCAATCATAAAAATTTGACCCTATACCCGATTACCACAGCCACCCGTCCGCATGGCCAAATTTTCATGGGCCATGGGTGACCATATTAATGAGGGTCCACTGTATGAAAAAAATTCCACCCATTTGCTTGTCGGAACATCACTCATATCTTGTTTTAAATTCACAGAGAGGTGATAAACTGGAACACCATCTTGTTCACATCAACCGACCAATCATGAGAGTCCCACATCTGGCCATCCATCTACAGCGTGATATCAATGAGAAGTTTTCACCAAATAAGGAAACACACATGTGAGTACCACAGCACCATATAAACCTGTTGGAAATAACTAAAAATAATGAACATTATGGAAACAGCATGTTTATTAATCTTGACTAGGTACAAATAAACAAGGGATTTCCCCCAAGAAGGGTTCAAACCTACGACCAGCTGGTGGCCAATGTAACTGAAATTGGAGCATTGGCGATCAGAATTTTGAGGCTAGTCATCAGTACGCGACTAACTTTTAGCATCTTGAACCAGTGTTAGAGGAATTGTTTTCATTTTAAATAAAAAAGGTACCCCTGGTGTCTTCGAAGTTTTGAACTTCATGGAAACTTATTTCCATCAAAAAGGAAGGTAAGGTTACTGTTAAATGACCCTCAAAACATTGTAGTTATAATCCACACGCTGTAATCGACATTTAGCACTGCCTTAGCAGTTTCAACTGCCAGCCATATCATGGGCGCATGGCAGAAATGTGTGCTTTCCTTTCAAAAAAAAAACTTGGCCGCTTGGTTAATCTGTGGCCATTAGAAGGCTTTGTACATGTATGTTCAGTCAGCTATCTATTTGATGAAACTCTTACTATTTCAACTAAACTCTAAGCTACATGGTATTTTAACACATGGAATCTGACTCTTGTGATCATATTTACACTTACACGTATATTTATTTACACTTTTTGGCAACCACATTTTTCCATCTGGTGACTGAAAATATAACTTCAGTCACCAGTTGGCACCTTCCTAAAAAAAAAAGTAAATTTCGGACCCACACTCACCTTACAATAAAATTTCCAGATAGGAGAAATTGTACAAATAATGTTGTGGTAATGATAATTTTGTATCTGCGAAACAATCCGATTCATAACGTTGAGAGATGCAGCAGTGCTAGCTTTGCATGCTGGACTCCAGCTTCAGCAATCCACGTGGCTGCGGTCATGACCTTGTGTTCTGAGACAAGACATGCAACTCCCACAGTGCCTGTAGTCTCAGCTCCACCCAGGTTTAAAATGGGTTCCAGCTAATCTACTAGGGGAACCCTGTAATGGAGTAGAAATCCTCCAAGGTCCTTCAAGTCACTTCATGCCATGGAAACTAGGATAAGTTCTCTGGCAGTATGGACCACTTGGCTCAACACAGACTTTACCTTATTATGAAAAGAAAGGATTTTTTTTTGAAAAAAGACCCATTTTTGATGGCCCCACACTGGACTTTTTATTAACCTCAAATTGTATCCTATTTTATGTTCACTTGGTGTTGTTAGGTCTTCAAGTTTTTCATCATTGATACTTGACCTCATCCAATAAGTGGATCTGATTTTCAAATTCCAAGTTTGTTAATTAAATATACTAATTAATTAAGTAAAAGTTTGAATTTATGTCAGAATGGAGATGATTATCCTTGCATTATTTGCTTGTCAGTGCTCCCATCTTGTCAACATGTGTGTATGAAGGGTTAGTAAATAAATCAAGCACAGATGAGGGTAGCAGTGACACAGCATCAGAGGAAACCAAGTGCAGGGTGAGTCTTCTTTTAATTACTCTGTTTTGAAAAAAATGTAACCCTGAAATGTGGTTATTGCACAAGCGCGACGTTAAGGTGGCTGGATATTTAAGACATATCTAGAAAATATCTTTATTTCTTCAGAGTGATTGTCACCAGTCGTTGTTGATCAAACTTATAACGGAGGAGATCAGCTGTGAGAAAGAGAACATCTTGGACTTTGACCTGCACCTGGCAGACACCCAGCCTGCTGTGAGTACAACTGCGTAGTACAGATGTCTTTGTAACTTTTGTTGAAAACCTCAGGTGATATAATATTGTAATACTTGAAAGGAGACATCAATAAAAAAGTAGTGTTACGGTGTTTCCTCTTTTTGATTGTTGCTAATTAAAATAGTTTGTTCCGTTTCTGTGGCATGAATCGACTTGGAAAACATACCACTTCCCTCCTGGATGGTTGGGACAAGGGGGTGAGAACCTCCTGCCATACCCTTGCCGTCAATTGACTTCTGCTCCTTTTTTGCATAATGCTTGATAGCAACTCGTAATTCATTAAAAGGCTTTAAAACAATGCCACTTGGTATTTTGTGACCTATGATCAAGTAAGCATGGTGAAAAGGTGAAGATGGATACAAAGGTGCTTTGTTTAGCAAACGCTTAGTACACAGGTTTTTTTGGCTTAGGAATAAGTTGTCCAAAGCCTTTGTTCCTTTATGGTTTATTATTATCTCATCAGTGTTTTTCTATAAATCTTTTCAAAGTATATTTTAGGTTTCCTTCAATTTAAAGGTAATTTTGTTGATGGTCAAAATAACTCAAAATACTTACCCAGAGCCCCTTAAAAAAAATCCTACCCTTCCCTTTCCCATCTCCTTCACCCCTCTTGCCCCATATTCTTCTGGACTCTACTCCAGGGGTGGGGGTGCCTTGTACCACATATAAAGCTTCTCTCCTCTCCCTTTCTCAGTGTGTTGTCTGTTTTTTTTGCTTAACACTTGAAAATTGAAAATCAGATATTTTTTCAGTTGTTTTCCTTGATGTATAGCATGTTGTTGTTTTTATAGACTTTGGGAGGTGCACTAGAAGAGTTTATTTTCTCTCCAAGACTGGACAATCAAGTCAGCTGTTTCTGTGCTCTTCAGGTACAACCTAATTTGTATATTGTACTGAAAGTCTACAAACTTGTACAATGTTCATGTAATGCTGCACCATTTGAACAAAATATTAATTATTATAGAATTTAATGGCTTCATGTCATGTTCAGCACAACAATTGTGTGTTTCTTAATATCTAAAGCATGAATGGGCTGGGAGTGTTACTTGCTGGTGTAGGACGGCATTAGCTGCATGGCTAATAATCCATCAGAGTTTACTCCTGACCAGAAACATTTTGTTAATGCTTTGCCTCAAGAATCTGCATGCTGATGAAAATTAGGAATTGTAAACCCTGGGCCACTTGCTCAGCCAAATCAATCCTTTTCAGCATTATAGTTTACTCCCAACCAATGTAACATTTCTTGGATGCATTTCTCATGAAAGTCAGTCATCTTAAGGTAGTCTACTACTTTTGAAAAGTGAGTTTCCATCCCTGAAGATCACCAGCCCTCATTTTACAATGTATTGATAAACCACAAGACCAGCTGTGTGGTCAGATATAAAACACCTTTATTATTCCAATTGGCAAATAAGCCATGATTTATTTGTTTCTAGCCCTTACCCAGTCGAATACTTTCTCTGATTTGGAACCTGCTCACTAAGCATTATAAACCCGGCTAGCAATGACTGACAAGCTTGTAACATATATCTTTAGCCAAGCATTGAGCATGTTTTAATTCGTCTGTCTTCCTGGTCGAAATGCTTCTAAATGAAGATTTAAGGGCTTGGCTTTGTGATTTGGTGACAAGCTTATTTTTGTTTTGTTTTGTTTTTTTTTATTACAGGGCCTTGTTCAGTCCTTGGAAGGTTCATCTCTGGCATCTGATCCAAACATTCGTGTTATAGCTCTGTATGACAATGAGGAGGTAGTAATATAAGCTGATAGAGCACTTTTCGGTATTTGAGTAAAGCCATTTATAAACGAAGTAACTATGAACAGTACTCTGACCAATCACATATAATGATAAAAGTAATAAATAACATTCATATTGTGCAGGTTACATGAATATAAGATCACCTGCAAATTACAAATTTAAAGTGAGCTATCAAACTAAAAACTATAAAGTAAATGTATATTGAGCTAAAAATGACAATAAAATTAATTCTTATTAATTACGTCTAAGGTGCTGGCTTAGTGGGGGGAAGGTGCCTATGAAACCCCGGGGCTGCGACTGGCCCGTCACATCCCAAGGCTCTAGGACACCCGACCGGCCTGCCCAACCCACATCCAAGCCACAATCCCCCCCCCCCCAAAAAAAAAAAAACTATATAATGGTCTGTTAGTATAGTTTCCTGTGATGAGATAGGTTAGCTTTTACAAGAACAGCTGCAAATAACTTGCTGGTAAATGGACTTGAAAATTCTAGCAGTAACATAATGTGGGAAAACTTTGCAGTTATAGTTCCTCAGTTCTTTTATGCCATGCATTGTGTGGTTCCAGAAAACATCCATACCCCTGCTGGTTTTCTTTGCTTTATACTCCCCCCTCCCCCACCCCTTTAGAAATTCCAGTTTTGGGTCATACTTTCCTTTCAAAATTTTGGCTTTTGAAACCCTCCTCCTCCTCCTTGAAATTTCCAATAACCCCCCTCTGGGTGGGCATTGGTATTTTCTGATACCATACATGACTGTTTCACTGGTCAATCATGTACAATATCTTCATGTTAGGTTGGTTCAGAGAGTGCTCAGGGTGCAGGCTCCATGCTGACAGAGCATATTTTACGCCGTCTGTCAGTGGGTATGTGTTTCAAACATTTCTCATATGTTACCACAGTTGAACCTCTGGTTGCGACCAGCTCTTGTAAGCAACCACTTTTCCAAAATTATAGCAAAAGTTTCCAAGCTAAATCACTATTATTTGGAACCTCTTGTAAGTGACCATCTCTCGTAAGTGGCTGCGACCACTTTTAGAGCTAAAAGTTTGAAATTTTCTGTTGTTTTTTAACCTCCCGTAAGCTCGCAATTGACCAATAATGGAGTGGAAAATGGATTATAAGGTGTTGTGACATTATCATATTCTTAGATAACAAAAGGGATGGAAATTGCTCGATGGGAGGATCTACTGTATCCTTTTCTCCAAATTGACTTTTTATATGTCTGATTAAAATATTTAAAGTATGGTCAAGTCTGGAGTTACCATGTGCCGAATAAGGTAAAAGTTTGATACACTACCTCTCGTGAGCGGCCACCTTGACAGCTTGCCATTTTGGGTGGCCCATCATATTTAAGTGCCGTTTTGGAGGAGGAATGATATTGGGGTCATACAAAGGAAGTGTAAAATTTGGACTTTGAATAACTCATGTTTGTTGATGTTTTCAACAATGCAGGTGGAAACTCAACTAGTTTTGAGGAAGCAATTCCCAAGTCATTTCTTCTCAGTGCCGACCAGGCCCATGCAGTTCATCCAAACTATCCGTATGTACACTGTATATAATGCAGCAGCTTGCTTCTAGCTAGTGAACCGATGTGTCATAATATATTTCTTATTTAATGTACATTTAGTAGACAATCCTCATCAGTCATGGTGTACCTGCAGTTTGATTGGTTGTCTCGTCATTTGTGACTGTGAGACACACTGGCCTCATGGAATATATAGTGCTCTCGTCTGCATATCGCATGGTCCGGGTTCAAGCCGGTCAGGGACATTGTGTTGTGTTTTTGGGCAAGACCCTTTATTGTCACACTGTTTCTAGAGCTCCACCCACGTGTCTAAATGGGGTAACTCTTCAATTGCCTAGCAACCTAACCTGGGGGTTAAGTAGAAATACTCCCAGTGGCTTCAAGCTAAAGAAATCAGGATAAGCTGTGGCCTGATGGACCACTTGGCTTGTATGCAGTCGCTACCTCGTCACTGACTATTCCCTGATAAACCACATATTTGTACATGCATTACCATGGGAACAAGAGTCCTTCAACTCAGCCTGTAAGCAACAGGTTGCGTGAAAATCGCTGAACTTGGAATTGCACTTAAAATTTGTTTAGACCTGTCTAAATAAAAGGTAAATTAATAACAAAATAAAAGTATGTAAAGACCAGTGTATCATGTTTTGGCAGGAAGTATTATGTATTTATGTACCATGACTTTTGTTTCAGAGATAAACATGAAGAAAATCATAAGCCTGCTCTCCATAAGGTGAGAAATACAAAACAAATGAATACTAAATATTAGCTCAAGTTCTCATCTGTCTAATCTGGATAGTTGTGAAATGGAGTTTCAACTTTACTGATATACGAGTAGGATACAATCCAGTTATTATTATAGTAACTGCAAAACCTGTTTAGGCTAAGGCCATGGTAATGATTCTATGCTCCCAGCAGGTGGCTGCCCCGGGGGGAGGGGGGAAGGGGTACTCACAGAAAAATTGGGTTAAGGGCGTATAGCGTGCTTCGTAAAAGTGAAACCCTTACCCTATTTATGACCAAAATCTGTCATTCGCTATTTAGGTTTCCAAGACAGCCGTGGTGTCTTGACTGACGCACTGAAGGCTAGCAAACTTACTGACTTGTTTATTGGAACTGATTTATTTTTCCATTTCAATAAGGGTCCAGTTATAAAGATCAACAGCAATCAGCGATATGCAACAACAGCTGTGTCATCAAGTGTTATAAGGCTGATTGCAGAGAAGAGCGGGGTGCCAATACAGGTATAAAGTTACTTGTTTTGAAGGTAATGTATTTGGAAGACGCTACCGACTTCATGTGAAGATGCATGAGCTTGTAAAAGAGCAGTGACGTGTGCGTAAGTTCTTGAACACTTTCGTGCATAGCAGAAGCCATGCGAAAAGAAAGGGCGTGTGTGCGAGATGCATGGTCCACTCGCTAGTTTGAAGTGGCAGAGATGCACTTGTATGTGAGGATATTGACGCATGAGTGAAGCGTACTTAAGATATAGACACACATCTGGAAGGAGAGAGACCTGGCACGCATGTGTGAAATGTAACACGCCAGGTGTGTAGAGAACAAGGGATGTGAGTCCCGGGTTTAAGTCACTTTGGGTGTGCTCATGCATCAAACAATATTGATTGATCAATTGTTTGAACTCAAGACTGATGGAAGGACAATGAAATGATTGGTTGATTGATTGGTTGG
>CM042752.1:3064480-3091894 GCA_022496165.2 Catalaphyllia jardinei
ATGTACGCCTCCAACTTTTTAAGGTTATCAAAAACTTCTTATAATGTAGCTAAATGTAAATGTCACGTATTGATGCGGTGCAGCTTTGCAAAATCATAATTTATGTGAAGAATTTTTTGCGTTATTTGTTATGGATTAGTTACATGTAGTGGATGTGCTTTCCAATTTTTAAATAAGCTTATCTCCGTCAACACTGTACATCTACATCTTAATTTAATTTTATTGAGTCAGAAGAAACTATACAGAGTTATCATGCTAAGGTTAACGTAAAAATCTCTTTTAAAAATCGTTCTTATGGCCTTTTTTTATCATTGTTATGTCCATTAATGAAATATTACATGTAATTGCCATTAACTTGAAATAAATGTACAAAAATAAATTATTAATTTAACTAATTAAACTATCGAATGTTATAGAAAATTACACATGTGTATTTATACAAACATGATACGATTAAATTAGTTAACCAATTTTTGTAACGGTTTCCATGTAAATACAGCTTGCTACTAAGATTCACTGATGACACATTTGACCCTGACATCGGAGCAACCATAGGTGAGTGTACATTCTTGTACATGTAAAGGACAGGATATTTTACAGTCCTATAATATATAGATTTAGGCCAGCCTAAAAGCGTAGCTGCGGGTTGTTCAGTGCCCAATAAAGGTAACTCAGGAAAAGGTAGAATTTTGACTTCAGTTTTGTAACATTACAATTAGGTCTTCTGTTTATTGTTTGACTTTCTGTTTTGAGTTTCATAATCAACATATACGCAAAATAAAGCAGAAAAATATTTGTATAGAAGAAAAATGTTATAATTCGAATAAATTTTATTCTGGGTTTTCAACAAATTTACCTGATATGAGCCTGCAATCCAATTGAAAACCAGCACTTGGTCAGCAGTCAAATTCAAAAAAATGTGACCTCGATGAGCTGTAGACTTGAGCCTGCAATATGGTCATGTGATACTGGTCAGCAGATACCTTGTTGTGACAGGTGTTAATTGATCGTAACAGGGATGTCCAATATCAAAGAAGTACACAGCAAACCAAGAAAAAAAATAAAAATAAAAAAAACCAAGGTTGCGTGTCTCTGTCAAGCTATTATTTGGAGTATGGCCGCCAAGTTGCGAGACTCCGTAGTCGTCGTTGTCATCGTCATTGTCGTGTGTATGTGCCCACGAGCAATGCTGCTAACCATGATCACATGAGAAAATCAACTCATGCGTTTCAATTTCTTTTCTATATGAGTATGGGGCTCCGCTTGGCGCCCCTTCGGGCGGTGGAGCTCCGCTAAAAGCAGCAATGTGGAGTGTATACAGATCTTGCATAGTCAATCAACATTCAGAAATCAAACTCAACCAGTGGACTGAGTTTGATTGATTTTAGTAATCCAACAAAATTGAATGTTTACTGAACTTTGAGTGAGTTCGATTTCCACACCAATACCACTCAATCAAAAAAATTGAACACAACTGAATGCATTCCATTAGATTGTGTTTTAAAACTGGGTTTGTCAACCCAACTTGATCAATCACCAGGGTTTGAAACTAACAGGTGTCCATGTTGCCTGGGCATGTAAAATTTGGCTTGGGCAACTAAACTCTTTAGGCTAGTTGCCCTAGTGGGTAGCTGGTTTCCTGTATGCTAGGACTGTTGCACTTGAAAGCAGAAATAAAAACTTCAAGTGAATCAGTTTTATCACTGAGAAATATTAAATAAAAGAGAAAACCAAGAAAAATTGTCTTTTGAATGTTGTGTAATACGTTGACAGTCGCTGCTTCTCGATGCTTTTCAGGGAGAAAATCGTGTTGCATCACGTGGTGTCAGCGGTACACTACATGAGGGGATGTGTGAAAAGATCTTGAATGCGCTTGTGTTCAAAATGGTGGGAAAAAATTACTTGATTTTTTAGCTCTGAGTCAGGTATTTAATCAGAAGACAGGGAACCATCCAATGATTTCCAGTCGTTTGCAGCAACTCGACAGCTTCTAAAATTTACGACGGCGCCTCAAGAGTATGAGAGTTACATGTACTTCCAAAGTGGGAAAACAATTTTCCTTGGATCCAGTTTACTGAAGGTAAAATGTTCTGTACATACTGTTTGGAAGTGAGTGAACTTGCAGACAAGAACAGCACTTTCTATAAGGTTTCCGATAAGTTCTGAATTTGTGTTTACGGTGCTCATAACAAAAGCAAGCAACACTTTCGATGGGCTGATGTTTAGCAGACGTAACCCACAAAACCCAATTGAACAAGGTTTGGGAAATAAGGAATGTGTTGTCCAAAGAAAGTTGATAAAATTGTTTGACATGGCGTTCTTTGGGCCAAAGAAGAGATGCCCTTCAGCGGTTTTGAGGGCCCGCGTGACCAACAAGGATGATAAGATCAACAATGATACCCAGAATTTCAATTACAAAGAAAATGAACACACTCCATTACCGTAAGCAGTTTATATTTTAAATCTCATTGGACAACTACTTTTTGAAATGGGGCAAGCACATTTTTTTGGGGCAAGTAAAACTTGAATAGCAGTCGCCCAATGGGACAAATTACCTCAAAAGTTAGTTTCAAACCCTGATAACAATCTAATGCATTGCAGTCAATTGTGTTTGGTGAATAAATTTGCTTGAACAAAGATCATGATTTGGGGTATTTCTGCCGATAGTAACTCAAGCCTCAGAAAAAGTTTTTATTGATTCTCAGCAACAGTTTTACAAAAATCAAGAGTTCGGAAATGAAACATTCAGTTGAGTTTGATTGACTAATCATTTTTGTGTGAGATTGATTTGGTTTCATTGTGGAATTCTATCAGACTCAATCCATAACTTGACTTCAATTATGTCTGACAGTTTGATTGGGCATGATTTTGAGTCTGCTGGTATACACCTCTGCATGTATGCCAATTCATCCCTGTTTTTCTGGAAAATCTCCTGGATACAGTATACCGATAAAGACCAAACCTCTCGGTCTCCTGCACAGATCACCAAATCTCCCAGATATCAAAGAAAGCATGTTACTGGCACACTTTTTTGGTTGATTTTTTCCATTTTTTGGGTGGAGATTTTTAATGATGTTTCCAGACACATTTTTGTGGTTAAATTGCCCATTGTTGACTTTTAACACAGCACCTTTTTAGGGTCAATAAGATAACTCTTAGTCTAGCAGTCCCCCAGAATTTGATTCCTTTAGGTTGGCATCTCTACATACATGTACAAAACAAATTCCAGCAGAGGTGTTTGAGGTGTTTATATTCATGATGCATTCACCTCAGTCCATTTTAATTTTCTTTGAAACCTGAACTTTTCTTGGAAACTCAATCTGCTATTGTCACTGATGATCATATACATGTAGCATGTCTTTATAGATCTATAGATTCAATGGCAGAGATCTCAATGTCAGCTTGTGGTCTGGTTTGAAAGACAGACATTACTCATTTTAAAAATGCGGATTGCATTTCGTGTACATGTACACAATTAGTCACCACACCACATCTGATCATGGATAACAAAACAAACACATGATGCTGTGGACATCAATAAACTAATAACTCAGGCTATCATCTGTAGCTTCTCATTAATGTATATTAATCTTTATTCCATGTTAGCTGGATGCTAAATTATTAGACATGGTTGCAGGCCGGGTTAATAACTAGTCATGCAATGTTTTACAACCCCAAATGACAGCTGTGAAAGAGAATAGTAAATAACAAGTGAATTATCTTTGATATATAGGTGTTGACTTCAAAGTGAAAACCCTGACTGTTGATGGAAACAAAGCAAAACTAGCAATTTGGGTAAGAAATGTTGTCATTATTCCCAACCAACTGCATTGTATTAGTGACAAAATTCTAAAAGAATAGCCCTTTTCATGGTTGATTTTTCTCATTTGTATTACAATGTAATCCAACATGGATGCAAAGCAATTTCGGGCTAAAACAACAAAATAGCCCAAAATTGCCTCATATGCATGCTAGATTTTATTGTACATAATGCAAATGATCAAAGTTAGCCGAGAAAAGGGCTATTGGTTGTCAAAGCAAAATGTGTTATTTGTGTTTTGGCAAAACACTGACCTCCAGTCATTTGATCTCCTACTGATGCCTTATAAAATCAATGAGAAAAAGATACTTTAAGAAAAGCCGAGAGTTATCAACTGGATGGATTCAAGTTCACAAATTTATAAATGTAGCTAACCTGAAATTTCTGAGACGGTGGACAAGTTGCAGGCTTCCACTCTTCTTGTTTGATTGTAAGTGCAGGGTTTTTTGCGGAAAATCAAAGCAAGGAATAAGTTGGAATATCATTAAGTATGGTATTCCTACACTAAAGAATGAAGCAATAAAAGTTTTCTACAATGTACATGGTTATTTTTAAATGTAAAATGGGCTGCAAAGTCTAAAATATGAACTATTGATTTGTTTTAGTTACTACTTTGTATTAAATGCTTGCAGTTGTTGTATTTTTAGGACACAGCAGGACAGGAGCGGTTCAGAACATTAACTCCAAGCTACTACAGAGGTGCTCAGGGAGTTATCCTAGGTATCTAGATTTGGCATTTTTTAGGATATTTATTTGGAGTCCATATGTTTGACTTTCTAAAAATTATCTCTCTGGGTTGTGTTCTGTCCCTACAACTTATTTATAATATCATTAATAATGTCCTCCTTCTTCCTACTGGGTAACAAGTTCTCCCAGAAGATGAAATTGTAATAGAACTATATTGTTTTATGTTTAAAAAAATAACAATAAGAAACAGTTTAATTATGACACAAACTGTATCTCTTTTGCCTTTTTCTCAGACTTACAGTGCCTTTTTCTATTATGCCCCAAAATGGGACTGGTTGGGGGGGGGGGGGGACCTCAAATGTACCAGCATCCCATCCAGGGGAAAGAATGCTAATGGAACCAGAGATGCCAGATGTTAGACTCAAGTGCAGATGTAACATTATTCTTCCGTGTTTCTTTTCCCTCTAGTGTATGATACAAGTAGCAGAGAAACATTTGAAAAACTGGAAGAATGGCTAAATGAAGTGGAAATGTATTCAACAAAAAAAGACATCATAAAAATGCTTGTTGGCAACAAAATAGATAAGGTAAACCTATTGAGAATGATGGACTTGTAATTGCTTTATTGCCTTGCGTATTCAGAGGTGTGGATTTTAAATAGGAGACATGTGGCACTGGCTTAATCATTGTGGTGCTAGGCTCTGGACCAAGTTGCTGACATGGGCTCAAGCCTTGGCCGAGTTCATTGTGTTGTGTTCTTGGGCAAGGAAAGACACTTAAATCTCACAGTGCATGTCTTCACCTCAGTGTATGAGCATGTAGTTAGCACATGACTGAGCCTGTGATGAATTAGCATCCAGTTGTGACTGGTTCATCAATCATTGGCAGTTTTAATAATCAAAGTGTAGCATTTGTAAATTTTTTAACTCAGCACTTTACATTTTATTGGGAACACTGAAAAATATCTCAAGAGTTGACTGCAGAGACCACAGTGGAAATTTAATTGTCACACACAGAGATTTAGATTTAGAATTTTCGATTTCCAGATTAACAGAGGTAATCTGTATATTACATGACTTTAATGATGTCCAGCTTGCATGTCTGCATGCTGGAATAAATGATGGCTTTAGTTAAACTCTCGACTAGCATTGCGGGGAGACGGGGCTTCGAATCCTGCTCAGGACAGGAATTTTTCTTTTATTTTAGTGATGTGTTTTGAAAACCACAGGTAAGTTATTTACATCTCTCTTTCATTGTTTCTAAGGCTTTCGTAGATCAAATCATTTATAAATATTCAGCTTTCTTATCTCATTCCTGAAATGGCCAAATTCGGCCACTGATCTTAAATTATCAGGTGTGCAATTCCACGCCTTAGCAGCAATGTATGAAGTCAATTTGAGACCATAGATAAGTTAAAATAAGTTTGTTTTTGCCCTGGAATTTTTCCTATTTTCCGCTTGCACTGTACATAGAGCATGAATGCATCAGCAGATCAGAGTTAAAAAATCTACACATTTAGTGCAAGAATGGTTTTTGATTTACTCCATCAAGGCTTCATCTATAACGCTGATTTATAATGGGTATATTTTTACCTTAAAATTTTAGGAAGGCCGTGAAGTTGACAGAAAACAGGGACTACAGTTTGCAAGAAGGCATTCTATGTTATTTATTGAAGCAAGGTGAGCTTACATTTGTGCATTGCAAATTAAAATGACCAGTTTCACACTAATGTTAGTGACATTGATTCATCAATACTGTAGAGAGACTTTTTCCTTATTTATTCAAGATCTGTTTTATCTTAATGTACCTTAGCTATGCGTACATCACTTGGCAACAATATCAGTTCTGATGAACATCCATACTTGAGATGGTCTTAGTAAGATGACTCTGAAGACTAGTGCCCCACTGTTCTTTTAAATAACACAAACAATATTTATTTACATGACTTGTATAAACAACAAATTACCAAATTATTAATAAAAGCAACATGATGTTTCAACAACCTCATGTTATAACTGTCAAATGTAAAATGTAGTGGAAAAATTGTTAAAGACCTGATTCAGGACATTTTACTTTTTTCTTATTCATGTTTTGTCAGCAAGACCATAAGCTTTACTTGATGCATGTATTATATTTACCGATCAAATTCTTGTGTCCTTCTGTTTCAGTGCTAGGACACGTGAGGGAGTACAGCTTGCATTTGAAGAACTTGTGGAGAAGGTACATGTAGATCACAACATTTAAAAGCATGTACAGGTGTAATGCAATGTAAATAAAATATAGCACCTTCCTGATTCTGTTTGACTCTGACCTAAATTTATGTCGACTAGTACTTTTACTACTTTTGTGTCAAATTATTCTAGCATTTTGCTTGGTTCTTACTGGTGATCTATTGGAGGACAGATGCTCAGTTGATGTGGCAACAAACCAATGCTTCTGAGAGATCCCTTAACTACATGTAGTACCCAATCCTCATACACTTTTATAGACAAGTGCACCATTGTTTCTCTGTGCAGCTTCTATTTCTGACACTGATCTTTGTTTTCATATCTTTCTCCAGATAATCCAGACACCTGGTCTGTGGGAGAAAGATGGCAACACAGGAGGAGTAATGCTAACAACAGCTGGGTCACAGGTCATCTCGGGCTGCAGTGGAATGTGTTTTCTTTCATAACAACCTTAAATTGTAATCTTTTATGTTATACTGTAAATATAGAACTTACTACATGTACGTGTTCTTTATGAATTTGCATCACACTTGGTCTAACTGTGCAATATCATTTAAGGAAAAAAGTAAAGAAAAGACTGGTATTTAAGCTAAAACCTGTGCTATTATGAGAAAAGGGCCCCAGGGCTCAGTAAAATGTGTGTTTACCAGTCTGTTGCAGAAGGAAAGTTATCCACAGCAAGTTTTCTTAGCAAATTTATACACATACTGTAATACTGCATGAAGAGAACTTTTTAAAAAAATGATTTCAATGTGAAGAATTTGTCAATCTGGTGCAATTCTGTAGCACTGTAACTTGTGGAACATGGTTGTAACTTTGATCAGTAGAAAATCAAGAATCTGAAGGGAAATAAGCGACAACCAGGAAATTCCTCAAAAAGTCCAAAGTTGCTCAGTTAACCTCACGCCAATGGGATGGGCCTTTTGCTCAGTAACCTCGCACAAGAATCCAAGGCTCCCTACTTTTGATTCTCAGAGAATGGCATGCTTGAAGTTTACAATACCTTTCAAGTTTGAGGTCCGTACATATATCTTATTAACCAAGCGTGAGGGCCGTACTGGGAGAATATCGGCCCGAGGTCTTCACAGTACGGACAGAGCGCAGCGAGGTCCATACAAAAAAGACCGAGGGCCGATATTCTCTCAGTACGGTCCCGAGCAAGCTTGGTTAATAAGAGATTTATTATACGACTGCATGAAGAAAGCTTTGAAGGTTTTTTACAAGTGCGGGATCATTCGGGACAATGCCCTGTCCAATACTTAGAGAATATTGGACCGGTAATAGAGCATTTTGATTGGTTGATTTTAGTTATTGGCCCTCTGAGTGCCTAAGTCGTGTAATAAAGTAAGTTATGGGCCAATTTTTTTTCCTCTTGACTTTCTGGGCCAATCACAGAGCACCCAGAAGACATTTAGGCAACAAAAAGAGCTTCCAATTTTAGTGGACTGTATAGTAGATAAAGATGGCCTGCTAAATTGGCCAATGACAGCATGCATAAGTAATTGAGAAATAACAGTAATAGGAAAATGTTATCAGCCCTTAATCTTGTTTGTACAAACCTCCCTTCGCTCGGTTAGTATTCGTAAGACACTGGTCGAACATTTTCCCCAAAACAGAAAACAGAAAGTTCTGCACACCAGAAAGTTTTGTCTGTAGTTTTGATAACCCAGGGACAATTTTGTATTACAAACTAGCCTATTCGAGGCATTTGGCAGTGCAATGAACAGATACTTGGAATAGGCTACACTGATCAGTCACACACAGAGAGGCAAGGGTACCACTGTATGAAACTGACTAGGACTCATCTCCAAATTAAAAAAAATGTTCCTGAAAGGCGTTAAAATACATTTGTGGGTTTGTTTTTGAAGTTCGTTTTTAGCTGTAAGGGTTAACAAGCTAAACCCCTCCATTTATAACGGTTATAAAGAACCACTAATTAGTTTTTCCTATACATGGCTTACTTTGATAGTCTTCCTAATAGTAGGTAGTGACTCTGAAAATTGAGTATGCTATGGTACTTAACACCTAGGGGAAAAAATGAGCTTCCCAGTTAGGGCCCCTGTGGAAAGTACTGTTCCCCTCTTTCCCTCCGGCCCCTGCGCTTCAATGTTAAGTTACGATTGGATAACTTATTCACAAAAAAATCTCTCAGGCACTATACTTGAACATTAATTATTTAACTATACAAAAACTATAGAATGAAATAATGATAAAGCTATTCTAAGCAAGCCCCTTCTAGACACTGTAATGATCCGATTTAGTGCCTTTCTTCCACAAAGTGCTCTCTTCATTAAAAGCACCCTCCGGCTTCTTGGAGTGCGTTTAATTTGAAAAGCGCCCCTATTCTAGAAGGAGCTTCCGGCCTTCTCCAATGAGTGCCTCTATTCTACATAGCTCATAGTGTCGACTGTTATTTTCATATGAGGGCACATACAATTTGTTATAATGAAAGATCTCGTTCTACTTACAGATTCAGATTCCTATTTTATGAAAGATAGAAGCGTCCCGGCAGAAATAAGCGAGCTGTCTCGAAAGAACTCCCTTCAGCTCCCATGATAAAATAGACTTCCCCCACCCCACCCCACCGAGCGCTGAATCGATTCATTACGTTATTCACACTTGGGAGAGTTTGGTTTTCAGTCAAGTCTCTCCAGACATTGTAATAATAATAATAATAACTTGTAGTTTTCCCTGCGTCCCTAATAATGTTTTCTTTCAAATTATAATTGATAGTTCTAAAAATAAAACAAAGCAAAACATAATTTGGCTAATTACGACGAATTTCGTTATTTGTGTAGTTGTACCGAGGCTCTTAAAATTTTGCCAAGGTGTTGATGTAACTTCAGTTGATTAAATAAATGAGATATTTTTGGCTCTAACATGCATTTTGTGGTCTTTTATTGGAATAAAGGAATATGTGTTGTTACTGTAACGATAGACGGTCGCGAGCAAATTGGGACCATGGAGGTTCAGGTACACGGAATGCTAGGGTTGTGTCGTATATCGAACGGGATGTGACATTTACAGGCTGGAAAATTTGTTACTAATATCACATTCCCATTCCCATGGAGAGCTAAGCGTGGATAGACTAAGCTGAGTTCTATTACAGTGATACTCGGGCCAACCAGGGGCGCTATTTAGGCCTAAATATAGTCTGCAGTCTGCAAATGTCGTGCATCTCAAATAAAATGCTTACTCTAGGCCTCGTGAACTACATGTCTCTTGTGGGAGAGCTTGTGGCTTCAAGGTTATTGCGCTCGTATACGAGTCGGGCGGTCTGGGTTCGAGCCCTGGCTGGGGACATTTGTATTGTGGTCTTGGGCAAAGCAGTTTAATCTCACAGGGCGTCTACCCACCCAGGTGTATAAATGGATGCTGACTGTTTTAATGCTGGAGTTAACCCTGCAATGGACCAGCATCCCATCCAGGGGGAGTAGAAATACATGCTACAAATATCGGGATAAGCTCCAGCCCGATGGGCCACTTGGCTAGTATGCACTCTTTTTTTGTGAGCGAGGTTTACACCTCTTTCCTCTGTGGCTAATTGTCCGTGTGTTTCAATCTTCTGAGCATTTTTCTGCTCTGAATGATAAACATTAGTGATGCAAAATCGACTATACACCTGTGCTTTCCATGCATTGGCGCTCTGCACTCCAAAGGCTTACTTGTGATTTTTAGGTTTAATTTTTCAAAATGCTGAAAAGCAAACGTCCCTTTAATTAGGTTCCATTTCTTCGAAATGGTCCAAGACAGACTTAAAGCTAGCTAGAAGTTCTAACTAAGTAATTCCAAGGACTGATCACAAATAAGTTTAAATAATAGTCTTCAATGCCAACAGTCGAACAACCTGTATAAAACAAGAATTTAAAGGCATTTTCTGCCTGCCATAAATATTGCAATTGAGGGCGTCTTGTTGACAGATTTGACAATGTTATTATTTGCTGAGGCTAAACATGGCTTTTATTAGTGTTTTATCACAATATTTAGTATAAAAATTGGACGTCAATCCTAATTTTTTTTAATTTAAAATTCAAAACACTGTGGTTCTCCAAATACGAATCTAACAACTATCGGGGGTGCATTTTAATATTTCTTTTTCTTAGTGCTTGACAAGAATCCCAGCTTGATTTTATATCGGCTTTAAAGTATGGAAAGAAGTTTGGAAGGAAGCCATTCATTTTCGACATTTCAGACAGAGCAGGGCAAACAGTAGCGAAAATTTAATTGACAGCTATTTGGCGAAATTTAGCTTACGCCCATTGTTTACTTGTGGTAGTACTTCAGTTGAATTTTGTGTTTCGTGTGACACAACAGCACTAGCTCCTTCTGGCTTCAAACGGACCGCTGGAATTAACACTGTTCCATTATCTACATTTGCAACCAGGAACGCAAGGTATGATATGATAGTGAGACCATTAAGGAGGGTTTTTTTAATAGGGTCACCGCCGCTTTTTCCAGAGCGGATTATATACTGTTCTTTACCAATGTTGTGCCCCAAAATCCATATACTCCCAATCCATGTATCCTCAAGACCGACATTTTTCTTATTTCCCGCGGCGGGAAAATTGTTTTTCTGCAACAACGAAAAACGTTTTTTTTTTGCAGGGTAGGAAAAATTCCCAATTTTGCAAAAAGGTGAGGTTAATGTGTTTTATGCGAGGGTGACTTTCTAAGCCTGGTGAAAGAAAACTCGACCTGGCAAGCGCCATGTAGCTACAATTCAACTTTCCGCTCCTCAAAGTCAAACTAACAAGATTGATGAAGAGTACATTGTCATATAGAGTCACGCTAAAGATAAAATGAGATAAGAAATAACTTTGAAAATGGTTTGTTAAAATTGTCTAATTTCATTTCCCCTTATACCTCACTTTTTGAGAAAGGTAAGAAATGCAACTGACGGTGTCACTGACGGTGACACATCTCTTCAGTGAAAGGCAGATACACACTAACGCCAATTAACGCATAATGCAGTCCTTTGCATCTGAAGGCTCAGACTCGTTCCTAGTCGCTCCTGAGACGAACAGGATGGGAACGCATCGCATCAATCGAGGGAAGTGCTTCTCGTTCGTCCTTCCCAGCATACCCTGATATCTTGAGTATGACATCATCTCTCCCCCATCATCTCTCTTTCATCAAATCTGGGTATCAAATAAGTAGGGATTTGATTTCAGACATAACAGAACTGTTTTCTCTTGGGAAACGAAAGTAATTCAAATCTGTTTTGGTTTTGCATTAGTAGGTAAAGCGATTGGCTTTAAAAATTCGTTCCACTTTTTCATTCAATCAGAAGTACTGAACCAAAACCACTACCCAAGCGCAATATAAGGGTTTGTATGGTTACCTGTGGCTGAAATATAAGGGTTTGTATGGAAATAAGAAGATGACATTAAAGTCGTTCAATGTATGGGTTATTTACTAAGTAAATACTCTTGAACATTCAATGTTGTCATTTTCTCATCCTGGAGAGTTAAAACGAGATTTGAACGAGTTTTGATATATTTGCCCCACGGTGTTACAATAAGAGACAAGCAGTTGTCTCTTTATCCCTGGATTTTCCGTGTAATACACCTTCAATTTTTTCTTCCTGGAATTTTCAAGGGCTGCTAGCCCCGGAGATACTTATAAAAAACTTTGGGTTGGCATGTGAGACCATCTTCAGCTCAGGCAATCAGTACAGCTCAATTTTGGAGTTCATAGGAATTTCTATTACTGTAACATTTACTGTAACATATTATATGCAGTATTTCAGTAAAGTTCTTTCAATTTTCTAGTCAAGAGTGAATTCGTTTTACCAGCTATCAGTTTCCCGGTAAATGATACCGTATACTAAATTAAACTGCTTTGCTTAAAAGAAAAATAATGCTTTATTAACAAGGCCGATGAGACTCCTTGGTAGTTTGTATGCGGGAGCCGTCCTTGCCTCTCCAGAGGGGACGGAAGGTTTCTTGTCAGTATTCTACTCAAGACAATCAAAAGTAAACGCATTTTTCTTATCATTTAGTGATCTCAACATGGCTCACCAGATGCCGTCCCACTTCAGTTGTCTGGGTGTAGTGAAGAATGCGTACCACACATGCGCAGACCACGCGGCAGAAACTGTCACTTCCAGTTTGGAATGGTCCTATACAAGCACTATTGGCCTGATGATGGACCGTTTTTTTCTTCTCTCCGTGGTAGCGTGTGTCCTTGTTGCAGTCATAATGTACTCCTGTGTTCAGTTCATCTTTAACTCATCTTTCCGTCATGATTTGCACGAGGCGCTGGAGATAATCGTCAGCCTTTTCACAGCGCATCTGTCGTTTGCAGCGCTGTTGATCAATTCCATCTGGTTTTTTGGTCAAGTGTTGGCCGGAGTTTGTGACCTACTAACTTTGAACCCACGTTGATTTGATCGATGACTACAGTACACATATTCACTTACTGTACATAACCTTCAGTTTCTGTTTAACCATTGTCATGGCTTTACCATCGTCACAAGGGGGCTTATGTAAAAGATAAAGAATTATTAAGAGGGAGGTATTCGAGAGGGGAGCTTAGAAACGCGCAGTTTAGAATAGAGCTTGTTATCCATGTTACGTTGTCACTTGGAAAATACTCCAGAAAAAGCTGTAAAGACTCGATCGCTAACGGCTCTTGTTCCCACAACATTCAGTTCCGATTTCTCCCCTTCTCCCAGATTTCCACTGCTTTTTCTTTAACTCGATGGAAACGCAAAAATAGTTTCTAGTTCTTAAAAGCAAATAACGAAATACATAAATATGGCTTTGATCTTCAATTATTACCATATCAGGCCTCTTTCCGTCCTGGTTGTTACCCATGGAGGTGCTCTTCTACAGATCTTTCACAAGTTTGTCTCTGAGAGGAGCGAAAGGTCGAAGGGAATCTTTTTCTTCTTTCTTTTTACTGATTACTGAGAACTGTTATCCGCAAAAGAAATTGATATTTAAGAAACGGGCAAAAAGATATAATTCGAAAAAGATTCGCCTAAGGTTTAGCAGATATAAGTCAGATTCCAATACCCGACGATTGTAGGCACGGACCAGACTGCTTTGCTTAGAGACCAATGAAACTTCTCTCGATCCCAAATGCGCTGTTCCTTTTTTTTGTTTCCCGACTAGCTTGTTTGTGGCTTTATACATATGTATGGGTCACTAGACCACTATTATTACGTTAATATGCGAGTTGTACCACTCCTCTGATTCTAGCCTGATTCTGATTCGATTCGATTCTGATTCGAGCAGGCACTTCACCAGGATTCGAGGAAAGAATGAAGAAGGACGGAACACCAGTGGAGAGCCGAAAAAAAAAAAAGAAAAAGAAAAGAAACCTAGAGAAGAGTCTGCTTGCAGGCCAAAAACGCATTCACACCAGCTAAACTGGTTTGACCAAATCAGGTTTAGGTTCAGCTCGTCCAAAGCATTGCTTGAATGTTGCGTTATAATGTATTGGGACAAGATGCCGATATATTGTAAACCGAAATTCAGAATGTTCGCCTGTTACTTCAAATTAATTTATCTTTCTATGTAAAAGAAAAATCAGAACTTTGAAACAGCAATAAAACTGTGATAACCATACCAACCGCCAATTGCTTATTACCCGCAAAATATCACGAAAAAGGCTCTTTTTTCTTAAATACAATTGGTTATCGATGCCTGTCTTTCCTTTCTCTACTTTTCATTGAGGTGTTACGCAAAAACTGAATTTATCAAGAATGAAAAATTCCCTCGTTTCTTTATTTTCTTTTCTAATTAAGATCCGTCCTGATAAGCTCACACCTTTGAAGCGACACTTCAATCTCATCTTCTTCAGATGCTGTCCCAACCTCTGAAGTTTAGTCTGATTATCTGAAACATCGTCGTCAAGGTTTCTCTATTTGCAAGCCTGAAGAGCCTGGTGTCCTCATCGGAGATTACAGTGATGTTTGGACCTTCGCCAGTGTATATCCCAGTGTATATCAGCTTTTCTGGTTTAGCCACTGAAGTGCTACTTTCTGTATAAAAATGTGCCACCATGAACCTATATTTGTACGTCCTCCAAAGGTCGTGCCTTACGGCAACAATATATCTTTCTTATGGTAAATGCTTGCACCCGGAAAGTTCTACCCGGCAGAGTAACACTGGGATCAACTGGGGGAATAGAATAACACCGAACATATATCGCCACAATATTAAAAAATCTCACTTACTTCTGAGTCCACCACAACACAAACAAATTTCTTCAGTTTAACGTATCTTTTTAATTTTACTTTTTTGACCAAAACAAAAATATAGGTTCCGCGGTCTGAAATTCACACCCCTCTTTTCTTCCCTCAAGTCGTGACATTTTTGTAAAAAATAATCTTTTTTACAAAGAGAGATCGTAAGTTGGAAAAATAGCCGCCCTTGGTCTTTTCTGTACACAACTCGGGCACTAAACTCGATCTCAGATTAAGACTAATGGGACGGACCATTATTATTTTTTTTAAGGGGGAGGGGGGAGTTGGGCAATTTTCTGGGACATGAATTTGTTATCTTACAAACTGATACCTTTAGGTCGTGCATGTTTCTTTCTCAGTGGGCAATAGCTAGTTGATAAACAGTAAGCTGATCCTAACGGCAAGGAGTAGAGTAAGAAACAGAATTAAGATATAAAATAAAGAGTATATTTTACTCTTTTTTTATATCTTAATTCTGTTTCTTACTCTACTCCTTGCCGTTAGGATCAGCTTACTGTTTATCAATTAGTCTCGAACGAATTTTACGGATCCAGGTCTACACAAGATTCGGCACTCTACACTGGTTTGTTGTCGTGACCTTGCCTTGTTATACATTTTTTGGCAATAGCTAGGCTCGAGAAAGAATATTTTAGAGTCAAACAAACGTCCTGAGAAGAGGAAATCACTTGCTCTGTTTTTTTTCCATGGCTCTACTTGCGCAATATCTTTTTCAGCTGTCTTTGCTGTGCAGAATTGTTTTTAAAAAATTGCCCCACCCCGACCACCTTAAAAAGATTAATAGTCCGTCCGTAAAGTTCGGATCTTCTCTCACGGACTCTACCAGCTCGGTCACGCTTAGGCCTCGCGACTAGCCAAACTTGTTTAGAAAACAGTCCTAAGAAAGCACGCACGCTGATTGGTTAAAAAGCCTGTTTGTATAACTCGATGGAGTCACAGAACTAGCGCGCGCTGTTGACGTAGTGATGGCTTTTTCTCGTCGCGGTGTTTTCTAAAAGAAATAGAAAACATGTACTCCGTGTTTGTATCGAGTTATACAAACACTCGTGAAAGTTTAGGAGAACTCGAAAAAGCTGTGGAAACACTCGCCTGCGGCTCGTGTTCCCACAGCATTTCTCGTTCTTCCAAACTTCCACTCGTGTTTGTATAACTCGATACAAACACGGTACATGTTTTCTATTTCTTAAATATTGTAAATGTGGTCATAAAATGGCCGTGCAAAACTCATAAAGACAAAGTAAGTTGGATAATATATACAGTTTAATTATTATCGTCTTTGTTATTTTCGTTGATATCTCTCCAGTTTGCGTGCTCATTTTGAGTGTTCCGCTTTCTGAACAGCTAAAATTAGCGAAACAGCTCGGTAGCGTGACCAACTGATGTAATTATTAATGTTTCATTTGACAACTCGCTGCTGCGACGTCTAAAGTTGGTACTGAACAAGCATCGAAAGAACTTCCAAAATCTTAGTATTTAAAACCGTCCGCGATGCAATGTGTTATTATGTAAGGATTCGACCTTGCCTCGGCGTTTCCTATGATCTTTCGCGACTTGGTCAATATCGATCCATTTGATTGGCCAATCTCTCAAATACGCGGCATTTTGATTTGCGCTTTGTCCATTCTGCTCGCTCAGATCTTGAATGGCTTGAATAGCGGAAAAGTTAGAGCTTTCAGGATGTTGCAATTTGAAAGTTTGAAAGCGGAAATTATCATCAAAACGACCCAATAGTAAGTGGGTGTTTTTGATTTTCTTCAACATGGTAGCTGACGAATGGATTTCTTGTCTAGAAAAGAGGTAGGGTGAAATTCTAATGTCATTTATTTTGATTACTTCTACTCCAGAGCAATAAATGCCTATGTCATTAGCCTTAAATGTCCTAGCATGCAGAACACCGTGAAATCGTTGCCATCATCTCGAAGATTGCGATCTAAGTTTCAAGTCTTGTTTCACATCGACATTACAGCATGTAATATTGTGTTGCCAAAGTTTGAATGATTATTGTGGTTAGTTTCAAAACCACTCAGCCCAGACATCTGAGACAAATCGAGGTTTAATGCAAATCGATTTGTGGTTTGAGCGAGGCAAGAAACATTGCTCCGATGAATCGTCGCAACAAATAGCAAAGGAAGTTTTAACTGATAGTTGCTACGAAGATGTAATACTTTTCTTCATGTTTTCGGTGCATATTAGAACTCGTGAAGTATGACTTGAGGATCATGTTCGACTAAATTTCGCCCAAACCGCTCCGGTCCAAATGACACCCCTTTCGCCGGTAACAAGTGGCTGAAGTGGTTGCATATGATAAATCATTTTCATTATTTGTTGTTTGTATTTTAACTGATTTGCTGCCTCGATGAGAATTCTAAGGTCTATGTCGACATCATTGTATGCTCGAATCCAAAGACAGAAGTTTCGCTTGAATAAGTTTGGAAGTTTCACCCGAACGACCCTAGAAGTGATTTTTGATAGCGGTTTAAATTCTTTCACTCTTACCAACCTATACTGTGTTTTTGTTTGTTTATTCAGAATTACAGATACCTCTCTAGGGTGAGAGAATTACAATCAAAGAAAGATTTCTCAAAATAAAAATATTGTGAGAAACACAATGCAACAGTTTACTGTATCGGTCTGGCACCTCAAGGACTAGGGATCTCGGTTTATAGTGATCACATTTTGAATGACAATTGAAATTTGTTGTCTCTCTACAAAACAGTTAGCCTCCGTGTGTCAAAGTGATAAATGGTGAACTGACTTAGACACTCGTTCTTACTTAGTATTCAATAACTCATTGCGAGATAACAAGGACAAAATCTGTAGTTTATCATAACTGATTTGCCACGATATTGTTTATACCCTAACGGAGCTACCAAGGTATGTGGCTGACAACAACGCCTGACAGGTTTGCTGAAAAAACATAACGTATTTACCCTACATTACAAGTGTCATCGAAAACATCCAGGATTCTTATGAAAGAACAATCAGCACCTCCAAGCTGTACTGAAGTGCCTTCAGATATTTGAAAAAATCTAGTGGTCAATAAAATACGAGTTTTAGGGGGTTCAATGTACAAAGTAATTATCTGAGGGATGAAAAAATTAATTTTCTTCTTTTGTTAATTGTACGAAGGCAGGGTCGAATGCAAACTATGCTGAATCTCATCCAGTTTTGCTTTTTGAATTTTTCGATACACCCTGAATGTCAGGTTTTAAAAACACGAAATGACACGATTAACCTAAATCAGAGAGCGCTTCGGTTAGTTTAAAAAGCCCTCAAGGTTAAATGTTACTGTCTCGACAGTGGTTAACAATAATTGCTACCTATGGTACTATTTCCTTGTTTTTTTGCATAAATGAAAACACGCCCACATAAAGGTAAAATTTCAGTTACTCTGAAATCATGTATCGGCTAAAACAACGTCCTTTTGAATTAAACTGAGTTGAGCGATTTGCTACGATCACTACAGAATGTTTAAACAAATACCCAAAAGGACCTAGATCTAACGAACACGAGTCCACTATATTAGGCTACAAACTTTGCAAAGGGTTTATGATATGATTGCCATCGATACTGCGATCGTTGAGATAGTATAGAGCTGAGATCTCGCTTCGATTGTAATGTTACGGTCGCTGAAGAGTTGTTGTAAGCAATATCATCCAAACTAACGTTGAATTTTTACTTAGGGATAGCAGCTATCACAAGCCTTCAATTAGAAGTGAAGATTGTTGTGTTGCGTGCATGAAGTAATCTATCAGTTCGTTTGTTTTCTTGCAGACCAGCGGACAGAACAGGAGAAGATCTCGATATCATTTATTCCAGACTTAAGGTGTGAGCTTAATTTTCCGCCCTCTTACGCCCAGTTTTGGTGATTTTCATCTGTTTCTCGAGGGCACCTTACTTATTTGTATCGTCTCCCCTGCTCGAGCTCCGTACTCTTTCCAAGCTGTCGTGCCACCTGACTTGCGATCTGATCATATTGATCCGGCAGAGTACGTCTGACCCAACTGAGCACAGAAAATCACAAAGTCGGCAATGCTAACCTTTTGAAAAAGAGGTTCTAGGAGACAATTGCACAAGTTCCTCGTGCTCCCTTAACTCATACTATCATGGGCTCTGATAGGCTCTACCAACAGTGGCCTATACGATTTATCATACCGCTGATCTTTCAGAGACTTTTCAGACTCAACAGCTCGTGTGTTCTGCAACGTGGACAGAACTACCACTTTAGACAAATCAATTTAAAAAATACCTACATTTTCCTGCTACACTGACTAAAACCCAAAACTTTGTTTCATGAATGGAGGTTATCCTCTGTCTAATCCTGCAATGATTTTGTATGATGCAAGATTTGCAAGGCCTTTTTTTACGGACCAAAACGTCATTTAATGGGGGCACATTGGTTTTGTTACATTGAAGTATCGGGTGCGCATTTTACAGTCAAACTAAGTGAAGCGTACCCCTTAAGATTGCATTAATGAACTGACTATTTGAAACTTGAACCCGCTAGTCATTTCAAGAATACAATAATGAATTGATTATTCGAAATTGAATTCGCTCGCTCGATCGAAGAATACGGCTAACGGGTTCCGTTTTCGAAAAATCAATTCAGTGTTGCGACTAGTAAGTTTCAAACCTACTAGTCTTTACTAGAATGTAATAGTAAATTGATTTTTCGGAAACGGAACCCGTTAGACGTATTCTTCGATCGAGCGAGCGAGTTCAATATGCGAATAATCAATTCATTATTGCATTCTTGAAACGACTAGCGGGTTCAAATTTCCAATACTCAGTCCATTAATGCAATCTTGAGGGGTACGCTTCACTTAGTTTGACTGTAAACGTTGATGAAATTGTCTCAACAATTTGTTCCAGACCTCTAACCGTTCTGCAACGTGGACAGATAGATTAAAATGTGATGAACATCTCATGCAAGTGCTACGATTCGTTTTGTCGATTCGTTTGGCCGATTACTGACAATGCGAGCATAATGGCTGGGCATAATGGTACAGACAAGTAAACTTTGTTGAAATATAACACGAAGACGAGATGTTTACCCGGCTTGTCTCTCTGTTTACAGGACCTGAAGGCATTTGAGCGATTTCACTGCACAGTTCTTCATCAGATCTGCTATTATGGATATTATCAGGATTTGGAGGGAGGAGTCACCTGTGAGTCGGAACAATATTAACTTTTAGTCGCAATTGCAGACAGTCCATAAACTCAAACAAAAAGCTACACTTGGTTCAAACTTCTTGGCTTGTTTACCAACTTTATCCTGTTAATATAGCGACAGATTGGTTAAATTAGACTTAAAACTTTTTTATTTAATAGGGCATTTAATTAGTTACTATAGTTATTATAATTAATTTGCATTATTGATGAATCATTTTATTTATGGAATTTTAAAATTGTAATTTTGAATTTCTATTTTATTTTTTATTTATTGTAAGGCGCAGTTGAATATTTTTATAGAAACTGCCCGGTATAAATTTAAATTTATTATTATTTATTATTAAATTCAAAAGCAATCTATTAGATTGTTTTTTGTTTTTTGTGGAAGGCTATCTTAAAACGTGACCTAAGCTGATCAAACGAGAAGCACTCAAAGCAAGCATAAATCATGTGTTAAATGTAGTGTGTGCTTACCCTTATGCCAGAGTGACCAGTCAGAGTTCGAGACCAGCGGCATTAATTACCGAGCTAAATGGAACGATATTTTTCGATCACACCAGGCCAACGAAGAGGATCCGGAATGGAGGAATGGCTCCGCCATTGTTTTTTTTCCTTTTATGAATTCCCACATAAGAGAAGAAGCAGGGCTGTGAACTTGTTTGTCAAAATGGAGCGGCAAATTTCGGTCGATCAGAGTGGATCACTTCCAGAGGTGGTACTGAATATTCCGGCTGGACCGAACGGAAACAGACCTTACCCTTTGACTTTCGACCGAAATTACCGCTCGTTATGGCATAATGGAAAGCACCCTAAGCGAAACTATAAAATCAGTTCCAAGTGCGGGAAAACATTTGATGTAGCTGCCAGTTCCAACTGGTTCAAAGCGTGCGAAAACATGCAGTCATGCAGCTGCCAAGGGCGGGAAAATACCAGACCGGCTCTGAGCGCAGGAAAATGGCTGCAGCTGCACGTTACTAAAATCCACCAAGAAACTGGATCAATTACTAAGGGCCTGTTTACAAGGAGGGAGGGTGCCCCGGCTAACCGAGCTACCCTGGGAGGGCTAACTTCTTATACGTTTCTTTAGAAAACACATTGAAACGTTTACATGCTAGACAGGATAGCCCGCCTACCCGGGGCACCCTGTCCACTTGCCCGGGGCACCCGGTTAGGCAGGATAGCTTTTTACTATGTAAACGGTTCGTGCCGGGCTATCCCGGCTAGCCGAGGTGAGATAAACCGCGAAAACATGGCGACGCGTTGTGAAATTTTTTCGTAGTTACCATTTATCAGTGTTATCTGCCGAAAAGAGTGACAGTCAGGCTGAAGAGATCAACGTAATAGTAAGTCTGAGGCAAAGAACAGGTCCGTTCCAGTGCAGGAAGCTGAAATAAGATGAAGAAAAGCGGTTCTTTGGTCGGCCATTTTGTTTGTTGTGCTTAGCGGCCGCTCCACAAAAGATAGCCCACGCGCATGTAAAGGCAGGCTATGTGTCAACCCTTCTACCCGGGTAGCCGGTTTTGCCGGGACACCCTCCCTCCCTGTAAACAGGCTCTCAGCTACTTTAAGTTGAGATGTATCCTAAAGAATTGTCTCTTAACAACAGGCTTTGGTATTCAAAGTTTGGAAAAATGCTCAGTAGACTTCTTAATCTAAAAGGCCTTCATTGCCGGATTTCATACGGTGGGGGGCCTGGGTACAAGTCCGTGTATTATGGGATTAACAACACAAGACCCGGTCGATTTCATCCTAATCGATTCCATCCTAATCGACCCCGACTTTCTCTGTCCGACCTCGTAGCTCAGTCGGCAGAGTGACGGTAGATCTATTCCGGAGGTCGTGGGTTCGATTCCCACCGAGGTCAAAAGATTTTTTCTTTACCTCGTGTGGTTCCCTGATTCCCTTTACTAGGGCTAACGCTCAGTGGGTTATTCATGGGTTAAATTAGCACTAAAATTTACACTTCAGAGTTAATTCTCTGTTACATCATTTGTATGTACTTCCCACTACTGTTTCGTCAGTTGTTTATTTTTTATTTCTCAGTGTTCCGTCAGGGTGACATTGGTTGTTACTGGTACGCAGTGCTAACTGGGACACTCGATGTTAAAGTGTCCAAAACGGGAAAATATGAGGTATGGATTACACGAAAATTATCGCTGACTACAACTTCGGTAATCGTATAAACTTCATGCATCGATCGTGAATTTTTTTAGTATCGTTATAATAAACGGACACCTGTAAGAATTTTTCACGAATTAGCACTGCTTAATTTTTTTTGTTTCTTTAAAAAATAGACGATTTTTCGATAAAGTGTTCTTTAAATTTCAATAGGAATAAAACGCAAACAGCGGTTACATTTGCTTCAACTGCATAACTTTTATAAACTTAACGTTTCGTATGTTACAACAAACATCATCAGAAGTGGTTATTCTGTAACTGAATAATAATCAGTTCTGATGATGTATGTTGTAACATACGAAATGTTAAGTTTATAAAAGTTATGCAGTTCAAGTAAATGTTTGTAACCGCTGTTTTATTTCTATTAAAACAAAAATGGCCCAAGTCAAAGAATACCCTTCCTTGTGGAATGCTTAAGCAGTTTAAGAATCGAAGTTCAGGAAAAAAATGCCTTGAGGGAATAAAAGAAGTTCGTTTTTTTGGTTGAACTTTATAATGTTCTGTATGCAAATATGTTTAGATTTTCGTGAGAAGTGCTAATGGCTATTAAGACGTCTTGGTGGCAGGGTCAAAGAGCTTGCAATAACTGTTAAATCTGCGATCAAAACCGAACAAAATGGGTCAATACAGGGCAGAGTTGGCCCTTTCGTCTCGTTTATACGTCAAAGCACTGATCGCTGCAACAACAGTTAGACTATTGGGGCGTCTTATCAATGTTTCTTTCTACACCTCGCGATTAGCGTCCAGATCTAAATGCGAAACTAGTACGTTTATTTACTGGTTGAAAATGTTTTAACCTGTGGAACAAAATAAATCGTAGTTGTTTATTTGGTTTTAGGATGCTGAAATGATCTGTACTCTGGGGCCTGGAAAAGTTTTCGGCGAGTCAGTACTGGATGATACACCAAGGTACGTGCATGACTCGCATGGTAATATTAACTGGAATATCCAAAACCTCTTCTAGATTACGCTGGAGAAATCTGAAAATGGAGTTTGCACTCTGAAAACGCATGGAAGGTTTTCCGTTCACACTTCGCCGGAGAAATTTAAAAATCCATGCAGCAATTACATGCCATTTTGAATTTTGTGTTTGAGGAAAAGTCAATCTGGGAGTCACATGATTATCGCGATAGCATCGCCTTGAAATGTTCTGTTTTCAAAATGTTATCCGTCTACAGGAAAAAGCAA
Organism: Catalaphyllia jardinei; assembly: GCA_022496165.2. Taxonomy (NCBI): domain Eukaryota; kingdom Metazoa; phylum Cnidaria; class Anthozoa; order Scleractinia; family Caryophylliidae; genus Catalaphyllia; species Catalaphyllia jardinei. The sequence continues at coordinate 3,087,966 of CM042752.1, forward strand.
AGCTGGCGTTTTCAAATTCCTTCTGTTTGAAGAGCGTTTTTCAGTTCCGTCTGCGGGACGGATTAGAATGGATGGTAGGGCTAGCTGTAGAAAGAAAGCTGCGTTTTCAAAAGGCTGAGGGTTAGTGCGGGCGGGGCCTAAATATCTGACCTACCCTTCAACGACAACGTTTTACTGGATCAATTAAGACACACCAGAGTGTGTCTGGTAGCATCAAAAATGTGTGCAATAGTCGATCTGTATGATTCATTTAAGGTTGTTAATGAAATTTGCTATGCTGTTACAAGGAGGCAACATCTGAGTTTTTGTAGTTTTCTTTACCATTGTCTGAGCGCCAAAAAAATTCCTAATTCCTGTCAAGTATAAGTTCTCTCACTAAGAAACAGAAAACATGTAACGCCTAGTTCTATCGAGTATCAGTATATCAATCTACTGGCGTTCTATCACGACTGCCGTTCTCTGATTGGCTACGCTACTCACTTTTTCAGTATTCTGTGATAGATAGTGAGTAGCATAACAGTGTGCTCTTGTTAACAAAATGACGGCTGCTTCTTGGCGTTTTCGAAGAGTCCGTGAATAGGTTTCAGATTAAGTTTTGAGTAACTTGTTGATTTAACCTAAAGCAATCAGATTATTCGCTCTGGATTTATATGCGTAATGTTTGTCTCGGGTCCCGCCTTGGTCAACAATCTAGGGATTACTAACACGAATTTAAGGTAATTCCTTAGTATTGCGTTGCGCATCCCTACTGCACACAATTTTACGCGTGATCAGCGCGCACGCATTAGAAAGTGGCGGCTTTTTCTTCACGGCTGGACCTCACCAAAGTAGTAAATCATCATTTTCTCGAAAACGACCACGGCGAACTATCATTTTTTTTCTGTTGTTTTAAATTGACTAGTAAATTTCTCTATGTGAAGTAAATATGGGCCAATTCTCAGTGTTGAGCAAAAAACAATCGTCGGAAACGTGAATTTAGCAAGTAATCGTGACCATAATCATGGTGCTATTATAAGGATTTATATGGGATAAACAAGGTGCTGTTATTCCCAAACCAACATGGGAACGCCTCATTTTTTTCCCAAATTTAGGTTCCTATAATACAACCAATCAATTGGCAAAGTTGGAGAAAAATCTCAGTGTAGGTTCTATTTCAGTGGAATGACCTTAAAAATAAAATGTAGAAGGAATGCCTCCGCTGATCCGATTTGTTTTTCTCCTTAAGGCACGCCACAGTTATTACCAGTGAATTTTGCGAGTTGCTATTAGTGGAAAAGAAGTATTTCCGTACCATTTGGGAGGTAGGTCAAACCTTTGAACCTCACGTAACCTGGAATGGTAACTAAAAACTAATAACAAACTTTTTTTTTCTCAGCGGAACAAGCGGTACTTGGAGGATATCATTGCCAGTCCTTCGTCTCCTTTGTTTGGAGTGCAACGTAAGGTTTCAAACATTGATTTGTAAAAGACTCTTTTTAACTAAGTTGTTTAGGGCCAACTATTCCGAGCGGGGTTAGGGGTTAAAGAGGATATTCCATCCTTACACCAAGCCAGTCTATGATGTCAAAAAGACCCTTTTAATGATACAAATTTCTCTCACGCCTACGTCTTTGCATTTGTACACTTCTCTCCTTGATAAGCTGCCAGTCCATGTAAGGGTAAAGTGTCTGCTTGCCTAAGAACACTTGAAACAGCGAGCTGCTCGAATCCAAACCGCGTGATCTAAAGCCAATTATACTAATCATTAGGCATCTGGTTTTTATATAGCAGTGTTCCAGGTCAAAAACCCGACAAGGTCAGCTGCGTACATGACGCGGCAAATTGATAGAAAATTTATAACGATTTGATGTGAGCAGTGGAAATTGACCAGTTGGAATTCCTTACTGATATCTGGGACCCTGATAAAAGCATATTGGTTAGCTATTTTTATCAATTGTTCCTTTCTCTAGAAAAGAATGGAGAGCCTTCTGAGGATAAAAATCCAGAGATCAAACAATACGCTATGATTGCCGTAAGTTTTTTTAACGCCATCCATGCGTTTGTTCTCTAATAGATCATTTGTACGAGCCAATCAAAATGTGGCAATAACTGATTCGAAATATTATATTAACCGGAATAGATAAAATTTGAGTAATATAGCCAGTGAGTGAACTGTCCACAAGCAAATGAAGGGAAGTGTCCACAAGCAAATTTCGTTAGAAATTTCTGATTTCCATGTATTGGAATAGCTTAGGATATCTATGGATAATAAAATGGTTATGAGTAAAATATCAGAAGACTATTTCACGCGTGTTTTGCCAAACACATCATGAGACAAACGGTAATGCCTCGTTTCACTGCCATAAAGAACTACAACACTTTTTCACGACTGTTCTTGTCGCTGTTGTTATTATTGTTGTTGTAGCTGTTGTTGTTGTTGTTGTTGTTGTGTCTCAGTACCACTATTCTTGTTTACCCCGCAGTATCCCTCTGAAGCCCTGATGGAAGCAGGTCTGGTTCTTCGCTACAGGATGCTTCTTAATCAGTCCCCAAGACTCATCCGCGATCGAAAACGTGACAATCGCACAGTGAGCAAGTGTTTCATTGGATCAGAAGCCGTTGATTGGCTGACTCGAATCAGCCCAATGGTTCATGGTCGGTTTCACGCCATTGCTATGCTACAGGCACTTCTGGAAGCGGCTGTCATAACTCACGGTAAGAACTGGTGTCTAGCTGAGTACCAACATTCTTTTCCTCTAGGGAGGGAAGGTTCTTCGATATTTATTGCTGCCACTTACAAGCCTCATCCACGCATTGGCGGAGAATTTAAAAAACGCAGCATTATTCCTACTTAAGATTAAGCCTACCGTTCACTCTAATCCGTCACCAAAACGAAGCTTTTCGAAAACGCTCTTCAACACCTTGCGATTTAGTGAGGACGAAAAACATTTTAAAATTGCAGCTTTTCGAAAACGGCGACCTCACGATAACGTTTTTTTTTTTTCCAAACGCAAATCCAAAATGACCGTTGATTGTTGGGTTTTTTTAATTTCCCCGGCGTAGTGTGCACGGAAAACATTTGATGCAGTTTCAGATTAAAAACTCCATTTTTAATTTCACCAGCGAAGTGTGAACGCAGGCCAATTACGAGGCTACGGACTTAGTCCCGCGCGTCCAATATCCTGCATTTCATTGGCCAACAGGTTCCTAAAACAAACTTGCGTTGACTTAGGTTGGGTGGCCGAACGGTGTAGTAAGAAGGTCCGAAATACAAACTCTCCCCGGCTTACCCCTAATCTCAAAAAGGCAATGTTTGAGAGAGAGAAAGAGAAAAAAACGCATCTAGGGCGGGGTCTAGCGAAACTTGGGCGCGCTTCAAGGCTTTGAGAAATAAGGTCAACAGTAAGAAACATTAAGAACACATGGAAAGTGATAAATACAATTTTCGGAAATACCGCAACCCGCTAGAATCCATAGCCTAAAAATTGGCGATACCATTTACACTACCCCTGATGAAATCAGTAATAGGCTAAATCACCACTTCTGTAGCGTAGGGCCAATTTTAGCAAATGAGATTCCCCTCAAAGACGCAAAGTTTACTGACCATGTTTTTCCTCTGCCACATGTCTTTTCTCTAACTAAAACGTCTAATGATATCGTACGGTACCAAAACTGATTCAATCGTTACCACTGAACAAGGCAAGTGGTCTTGATGGTATTTCCGCTAAACTATTAAAAGAGGCGGGACCTATTGTCTCTGCATCTTTGACCTACATCATAAATCGATCTTTAACTACCGGTATTTTCCTAATGATTGGAAGGCAGCCAGAGTCACTCCTATTTACAAGGATAACATCAAAACTTTATATTGCATATAACTCGTGAACTTGCGGTTGGGAATCCTTCTGCGATAGAGGGCCAGACTGCTAACATCTTGACTTCGCGAACGG
>CM042752.1:3097833-3100333 GCA_022496165.2 Catalaphyllia jardinei
GCGTCTTATATAAGCCGCGCTTGTATAAATGGTTCAGTTCGCGTCTTATATAAGCCGCGCTTGTATAAATGGTTCAGTTCGAATCTTATGTAAGTCGTTATGAATGGCCCCGTTGTGTGCCTCGCTGATCTAGCGGACGAGCCAACGATTAATTGTACAGCCGAGCGACCAAACAACCGAACGGCAAAACGAATCGGCAGGATAAGCAAACTGACTGATTGACTGAGTGTTTGACTTGCTGAATAAATGGACGATCAAAGGAACGAAAGAAAGGAAGGAAGGAAGGATTGAAGGAGGGAATGAATGAATGAATGAACGAACGAACGAACGAACGAACGAACGAACGAACGAATGAATTAATGAATGAATGAATGAATGAATGAATGACTGACTGACTGACTGACTGACTGAATGAATGAATAAATGAATGAATGAATGAATAAATGAACGAACGTTTACTAATGACTCCATAAGTCTGTCCAGTGGTGAAGTAAATTGTTTGCTTATGCGCTTTAATTTTTAGCATTTTTTGTGCTGCTTACCTCTTGCCTGCTTGCTTGTTTGCTTCCTTCTTCCGTTAATTTGTTCCCCTTTTAATACTAGGATGTCGAAACAAACACAGTTCGTCTTAAAGAACACGGTCAAGACGTATTGGTCTTAGAAAAGATGAGCATACGCAGCATATTCGGTGACGAAATAGCCCAAGGATCGCAGTTGCAGAAGTAAGTACCATTTGATTACACTGAAAGGAACCTAGAGTCCATTTGCTTCGATTTGGTACTAGTTTGATCGTGTAGAAACTTTAACTGGTAAGTCTTTGGCGAGCTTAATGTATACTGGATGCCCAGTTTTAATTGGTATTTAATTCCCACCAAGGGGTATCAATAGGTTACAGTGAAATATTGGAATGGTTGGACAGACTGGCTAGATTTCTAAAGGGTGGGAGAGAGAGCTTGTGTTGTACAATCTTCTGTCTTCCTCCCCCCTTGTTGTCGCGTCAGGCGGCAGCCAACTGGCTCCTTTCTGCCTCCTTTCCGCCTCGTTGAAAGTCTCTTTCTTGTAGGGTGCTTGGCCAAACTCTCCATCCAGTGTTATCAATGGTATGCTAATCTGATTGCGCTTTTTGCATATCAACTGAACACGAATGAAAATTCACTGAAAATTAAATGAAGACCGTGGAACATTTACGTTATTTTTTCAGGTACTCTGTCATGGCTGGCACTCCCGAAAAAATGGTGGAATACCTTTTAGAAACGAGAGTGGATAATACAAGCAACTTTGATGGTAAAAATAATGAATTTATAAAAAGTAAAGTAGGTAAAAGTAAATCTTATTTATAGTGGACATGCATTTAGCTTAGCACTAAGCATTAGCTAGTTTACAGGCATGCCACTGAAACAAAGGAAACAAATATTTCAAATAAACGTGACATAGCTAAAAATCCCAGCTGACAGGAGGCAGACCAGTTGGTTATTTACAAAGCGTGACCGAGGATTTGAACTCTGGACTACCGAGAAACAAATCCCGCTTGTGACAGGGTGGAGGGACCCCTGGATTACAACACCAGCGCCCTAAACCACTTGGCCACCCTGCGTCCAATGTAAAGCTTGACGCATTCCTAATCATTTTACTGTACATTTTCTGGCTGCTGTTGTGATATATGTATTTCTATCGTGTTTATTTTTCGTGCTTCAGATCATTTCTTCAATGACTTCCTGGTCGCCTTTCCCATTTTTATGAGTACGGACAAGCTGTGCCGCGAGCTGCTCTCCAAATATCCTTTTTACTAATAATATGCCACGGTATCTAAAGAGCTCCGTAATACGGCAGTTTCCTTATTCAATATGGTTTCTTCCGTGACTCCTATCCGAAACTGACTAAAAAGCTCAGTTTTGTTTATTTCGATTAAAGATGCCCGGTGATAGTTTACAGTAAGTTTGCTTTTTATGAATTAATCAGTAATATTACGTAACTTTCCACGCTTTTTTTTGAGGCACCTGAAGGGGTAAAATGAAAACTGAATCTCATTCCCTACTTTTTTTCCTGGGAAGATGGTATTTGGGCCGCTGTGATTGGGAATTCCAAAGAAAATGTCGAAATCGGACTAAGATATGAGCACAAACTAGGCTGGAAATGGGATGTGGGCCAAATTTGGACTGTGAAATGGGACGAGTTTAGCCAGCAGTAAAGGTGGCATTTGGTGCAAGCAGGAGCCCATCACCAGGAACCTTCAACTACACCATATTCCTGTCACAGCGTTTTTACAGACCGATCAATTTTTAGTTTGAATTTATCTCGAATTCAGATCCCCACTGGAACCTCGGCGACCAATTGCAATCACATGCACGGACTAATGTTGACATGTCGACATGATATCGACATGTTCACGTGAGGCCGCATTGTGTTATCCTTATCAAAGCGTGCTCGTGTAAACTGGAACCGCCCTATTTGCTAGAAAAATATCTAAAATTAGACTGGTCTGTAAAAATGCCTTTGCACT
>CM042752.1:3107833-3130333 GCA_022496165.2 Catalaphyllia jardinei
GCAAGGCTGGAGGACACCTTGCCTTGATACAGAGCTCTCTGCTTCTCTTACTTATAAAGTGAGGAAAAAGCTTTATAAAGTGAGGAAAAAGGTAGGAAAATACACTGTTAACTGCCTGTTCCAGTGGAAGAAATTTGAAAATATCCGCCCCCGGTCTTGGTACGCTCTGTTCATTTTTTATTTTATTACCTTGAGTTCTGTTTCTGTTCCAGACCCCTACTCCCGAACAAGAAGGACCCACAAGTAGTAACCTTGCATTCCTGGAGTCAGTGAGTTCCAAAGAGCTCGCTTATTACATCTCGCAGTATGACTACGAGCTCTTTAATGCCGTCAATGTTGTAAGTGTCTCCATCTTGCTTGATGTTGCGTTCTCATTGGCGAGACATTAGGAAATATATGCAAACTACGACGACGACGGCAACGAAAACGTCACCAAACAAAAGGTTTAATGAGTAAAACAATAGCTGTGCACGTGCGTTATAAATCTTTGTACATTTCTTTGCCGTCCTCTTCAAAACAACAACAACGTGACATTACCAAGTTCTGCGTAACCTGAGGAACGCGAACAACAAAGACTTTCGCATTTTCAGTTGGAATTGTGATCTAGACCATCGCGAAATTCGCTGATAGAGTATAAATTTATTTTGACTGGGTGTTAACGCCAGCGGCTTCTATGTCGTCGTTGCTTAAGCTCTCTCGATTCTTTTAACAAGCCACCTCGGAAAAGAAATAATCGCGAAGAAGCCCAGACATAATGCGGAAAAATCGCCCATGCAAATGCTTGATTGAACGTCACTTTAGAATTCATTTGGAACTGAACTTTCCTCTATTGTAATCTAATTTGCAGCACGAATTTGTTTACAACATTTTTGGGAAAGAAAATTACAACCAGATCACGGCAAACCTTGACCTGCTACTCAAACGGTTTAATGAGGTAAGGCACTTCAGTTGTTCTTCTCATGAGAAGCGGCGCTATGATTGCTCGAACATGCTATACGGCCTCTTTTTGACCAATGATAGAGTTCATTAGACAATCAATCAATCAATCAATCAATCCATGCATTAATCAATCACTCAACTCTCTTCACGCAATCAAGGACAGCCTGACTGGACCCGGAAAATTTACTTAAGCAATAGACCACAAGTTTCTGTGGGTTAAAAGCTGATAAACCACGCGGGATGTTGGTAGAACACGAGAAGAATTTGTAAACCACGAGCCGCAGGCGAGTGGTTTACGAATTCTTTGAGTGTTCTACCAACATCCCAAGTGGTTTATCAGCCTATAACCCATAGAAAACTTGAAGACGCGCGATTTTTCCGTGGGTTTACCGGCACAATAACCCACTGCCGATTGGCCAATCAGAGCGCGCGCATTGATTTGGTTATTATATAAATACTAATGTGGTAGCTCTATTGAAGTCTGCAAAGCTCCTCTGATTGGGTGTTTCAAAATTGCGAAAATTGTCCAATCAGAAACATGAAGAGCAACGTCATCAGTATAAAAGCGTTTGGGTCCAGTCGCCGTCATCTCTCAATGTGAGAAAAAGGTAGCTTCATAAAAAGGCACTATATTGCTTTGGCTGCTTCTCTTTAGTTTTTGTAAATATTGGTTCTGGTAAAATTTTAGTATCAGACGAACATTACACTACTTATCTTTATATTTGTTAAAAACCCTATTTCGAGAGATTTTTCATTATGATTATTTCAGGTACAGTTGTGGGTAGAAACACAGATTCTGCTCACTCAGCAACTCAACAAACGAGTTTATTTGTTGAAAAAGTTCATTAAACTGGCCGCACAGTAAGTAATCTTATAGCTACATAAATCTTTTGTTAGACTGTCTGTGCTTAATGTGCAATCGACCATATTGATCACCGAAATGTTCAATTTCCAATACCTTTGTTTGTTTGTTTGTTTGTTTGCCTGTTTGTTTGTATACTGGCCACGTGGCTCATCAGGTCTGTCTACTCACCCTGGATGAGATGCTAGTCCATGACAGCGTTACCACTAGCACTTAATTCTTTACAAACCATTATATACACAACATTTTTAATACCCATAGAACTTCTTATTCCTTAAGACAAACTGATTTCAGAATTCCTAGATATCACAAAGTAATATATGGTAAACATTCTCTGCACTACCTTGGACCAAAATTATGGGGAAAACTGCCTAAAGATATCAGACTGCAAAAAATTTGAACAACTATAAAAGCACTATTAGAAAGTTTGACGATAACTCTCTATTGGACGACGGATGCTGTTCATCAACATAGTTAGTTATTAAATTATTATTGGGTGATAATATTTATGACAGTATTAACCAATTAGCTTTTTGATTTAACTTTAACTTTATTTTCTTAGCTTTACTTAATCTTAGTTGAAAAGATTTACCTTATATTTTAGTCTTCGCCATTAGAAGAGCACTTGTGCTCGGCTATTAAGACTTGAGACTTGAATAAAGTTGAATTGACGTTCATTGATTCATTGATTTATTCATTCATTCATTCATTCATTCGTTCGTTCGTTCCTTCGTTTGTTCGTTCATTCCTTCACACCTGGGTAGAGAGGCACTGTGAAGATGAGCTATCTTGCGACATGCAAAAACATAACATCCCTGGCCACAGTTGAAATTTGAATCGCTCCACCAGTCCTCAGTACACAATTTTTTGTAGTTCTCTCATACCGCAATGATTAAAATGTATTTTTTGCTGATTACGTTGTTATTCTATTTATGTTGCAGCTGTAAGGAGTACAATAATTGGTATTCGTTCTTTGCTGTCGTCATGGCACTCAATAGTGTTGCTGTGGGCCGCTTGTCACAGACATGGGAGGTGAGCAGTAAGGGAGGGTGGAGTGACGCGATCCAATTTCACCCTCAACTCTTATGCATTGACTAGCGACCACCGAAATCAGCGCGCGCAGAAATCACCATGAACTAGCAGCTTCTCTTCCGTCAGAAGTAAGATTCGTTACAAAATCCAAGCGGTCAGAGGTAAATTCACTTTTTCTCCGTTGTGTTCCCTTTTTGCTACTGTTCGCGGGGAGAGAAAAGAGGTGCAATACAGGAACAAAATCGGCCGCAAATGGTTGCCTTCTTTTAACAAAGCCCTTATTGTACTTTGGGCTCGTTTTCTTTTGCTTAATAAGTACAAATGTCTCTTTTATTTTATGTAGAAATTACCAGGAAAATTCCGAAAAATATACGAGGAATTTGAAACTACTTTGGTAAGGAATCTTTCTGATTTTTCTGTTTGTTGTTTATATAAAATTAACCTTGTCAGCCAAACAAAAGAACAAAACTCGTGCGTGACTTTTACCCTTTACATTCAAACTGAACAGGACATTAATACTAACATTAAGGTGGCACAGCAATAGCAGGAAGACTTGTTTCAATGTAATGACTGATATACAAATTGTACTTCCTTTTGTAGGAGCCGTCCAGAAATCATCGAGTTTACCGACTTCTGGCTGGTGAGTTTACTGCCAATCAATTAAATAATAAACGACTGCCTTTTTTAAAAATTATCTACTCTAAAATCGGTGACGTCTGGACTTTTTGACGGAATATTGTTATACCAACTATTTCTGTCTTTTGTAGGAAAAATGAAACCTCCCATCTTGCCATTTATGCCACTTCTAATGAAAGGTATTTAGATGTAAATGACTCCTTTGTGGTCGGAAAAAAAAAATAAAAACTGGCTTTTCCAGTAGTGGGAATTTGAATCGATTGCACTATATAATATAGCTGAACTACTATTAAGCGGCCAACCTCGGGGAAATGGAAGATGGGGTCGTCAGAAATTAGCACGAGGCTTGATAGAAACGCCAATTTCATTCAAATACAAACATGCTTTTCAAAGTCAACGTACAAGTGCGAGGACAATCATACTGAAACGCGTTCTGAGTATTTTTATCCGTGGTCACCTTCTATTTCGGACTCCTATCTGTCATCGCATCTTCCAAAGCAAAGACAAACTTAATTTTGGGTGGCTGATAGAAAACCTTCATCGGGACGATCCAGAGCTGCAACTGGACGCGCCTCAGAACCGAATTCGCGCCTTTTTCTCGTGTTTGTGCTCGCTGTTCCTTTACGTCATGTTAATCGATGTATCCTGAACATTATTTTAAAATACGATTTTAATGGCTCATTTTTTTATCTTCAATATATGACTAATTTTTTCATTTTTTTATAGACATGACATTTACCGACGTAGGGAACAAAACGCAATTTGACAATCTAGTGAATTTTGAGAAAATGGTGAGTAATCTCCTTTATTCATTTATTTTTACTGCGTCTTTCAATAACACACTGTCTCTAACATTCAAAGCTTAACCGACAAATGCGTTTTTCGCTTACATCAATCAAATGTTTGGCGGGTTCCGACTAGCGCCGAGCACTGTTTCGGTGTCTGAACTGTGCTCCACTATTTGATTACCGCTTGCTCGGCAATGGTCGGAAGCTGAGAGGAGCCGCCGAACATTTGATTGACGGTAGCGAAAAACACCTGTTAAACTTTGAATTTTAGAGTCCGCATGTTATCGACAGGCCCAATTAAGTTGCTTTACTAGCTCATCTTGCGTCTCTGTGTCTGTAACACAGTGTCAGATCGAGTTCAACCCGGGAAAAGCGATGCATACCTCAAAGCCACTCAGTAGGAAGGCCAGATCAGATTACAGCAGCAATTGAAGCGCACTCCCGGGCATGTTCATCGCAAAAACTATAGACCAATCTGGGCGTGCGCTGCCTTGAACTTAAGACCCCTGGAAACAGAGAACAAATTTTTTGAGTGCAACCTTTAAATATACTTTGTGCGCTAAATTTGTAGTGGCGTTTCGTGGTGCACACCCTAACTGAAGCCAAAAGTTTTGATTTATAACCCGCGGCCAAGCGAGTTGGCGAACGGCATCATCGAACTTTTATTTATATGAGTTTCCCCCCCCCTTCCCCCACCCCTTCCCCCACCCCCTCCCCCACCTCGACACCCAATAGGAGTGGACTGTGACAGTGTGGATCCCAGGTTGAAAGAAAGAAATGTGAAGAGTAGGACGTGCTCTATGCAACACCAAGTGAATGCTATGGTATTTTGTGTATTGTTTGAAAGCTCGAACACAGCTCTTCAATTTAAGATGAGCGTTCAGTTCTTAATCAGCAAGAACTTATAGCCAAGTTTCGTATAAGCAGGAGCCCATCACTAGGAGCCTGCAACTACCCCATATTCCTGTCACGGCAATTTTACAGACCGATCTATTTTCAGTTTGAATTTATCTCGAATTCAGATCCCCATAGGGACCTCAGGGCCCAATTGCAATCACGAACACGGACTAATGTTGACATGTCGACATGTTCACGTGAGGCCGCATTGTTTTATCCTTACCGAAGCGTGCTCATTTAGACTGGAACTGGCCTATTTCGCGGGTAAAATATCTAAAAATAGACTGGTTAGTAAAAATGCCATTGCATTGGCTTATTATGGGAGTTGCGGGCTCCTAATAATGGACTCCGGCCTGGTATCAGAAAATCTTATTTTTTTCCACTTATTTCCAGAGAATGATCTCCTCCACTGTTCGACTCATCCAATACTGTCGCAGTGAGCCTTTTAGTAAGTAGTTTTACTTCAAAATATAAGATTATATTATGATTAAAGTTTCTGCCTTTTCGTACTTTTATATTTATCTTTTTAGTAACTCCATCGCGGCATTAAACAACAAATTTGAAACAGATTGTTTTTGTTCCTTTCCTTCCAGAGGCTGAACCTCCATCTCAATTAAAAATAGCTCAGGAAATAACCATGTTTGTGAGGTACGAAATACCGATAACAAAGCTTGTGGTTTACAAACCACTCTCCAAATTACATGCAACGTTTTCGATATTTTTGTACGTTTCCCAGACTTCTGAGCCAGTCAGAAAGACAACAATAGCACGTGCATTTAATACGGCATTTGTTTTATTCCACAGAAACTTGCACGTGATTGACAACCAGCGAACTCTAACCCAGCTCTCTCACAGACTGGAACCAAGAAAAACATAAAAAAAAATGGTGGCGAACATCAACGATCGTTTGCCGGATAATCTTAAACTTCAAATTAGCTTTTATTTCTTATGGTCCAACGTTTGTAATGCACCAGTTTTAGTTTCTTTTCTTTCAGCTGTTAGTAGGTCATGATATTTTTGGCTGTTTCGTCGCGTTCAAACATGATTTTAAATCTTATGGAGCCTATCATTTTTACTAAATCCCCGAGGGCAGGGCCGTTTAATTAAAGTCCGATTAAGCTAACCCAGGATTAGCGAGAATTTCTATTTGAGTTTTCTGTTTGTATTGTGTGGCCTTCTGCTCTGAATTTCAATGAATAATCACAGACTACATGAAACATAACTGAACAGAGAAAACATTTTTACACAAGAAGCCTTAATACTTGAGTTGACTTTTAATCTGGGTTAGCGTTAACCGGCATTCGAACAACTCAGCCCTCAGTTTAGTTTGGAAGGAAAACGAAAAAGTACAGCAGTTTCTTGATATCTTAAAGACTCAACACTGGAGAAAACTATAACAGATTGAGAAGTGGAATATGTTGTACACATCCGGCCCTTATTTGTGAATGAGTTTACATCTTTTTAATTTACTTAAGTGTATCTTCGGTTTTTTAGTTCCAAGTTTGTATTTTGTTTTAATGACGACGATAGACAAGCCGGCATCACCTAAGTTGTCATGTGACCCAGGCCTAGACCTAGCTTGTCATGTGACCTAATGTTAAAGTGGCATACAGATGATGATCAAATTCTGGATGTCCACTTTTTTAAATTTTCGTACACAATAGGTCTTTCTGGATATCTTGGCAAATGTCTTGGCATATATATTTCAATCTATTACAAACATTAGAACTCATGATTTTCTTTGTGGTATCCTAAACATTTGTTATCGCGTTTCACGTCATTTTCAGATTTTCTTGTTTTTTTCTATCCTCAGTTCCAGGTTTGCCTTTAATCCCTCTTGTATTACAAAGAAGAATTGGCTGTTCATAAAGTTAATTGTATTCGAGCTAGGCTCGTTCAAATATGGTTTGCGTATCGCATATGACGATTTGCGATTTTCACTGGTACAAAACTTTCACTGATCCATCAATAATTTATAGATTAAATAAAATTTATATACGATATTAAAAATATAATTCAAATAAATAAAATAACTAAAATATACAATAAATGGGAAGTTGCAGTAGCATTTCCACGAAGTTGCTCTTCATCAACTGTTTCCAGATCGAATTAGAATTTAGAAGTGTACATATGAATGTTGTGCCGCGTAGCACTATGAACACAAATGATGTAACAGAGAATTAACTCTGAAGTGTAAATTTTAGTGCTAATTTAACCCATGAATAACCCACTGGACGTTAGCCCTAGTAAAGGGAATCAGGGAACCACACGAGGTAAAGTTGGGAATCGAACCCACGACCTCCGGATTAGATCTACCGTTACTCTGCAGACTGAGCTACGAGGTCGGACAGAGAAAGTCGGGGTCGATTTTAGATGGTGAATCGCGGCGAAAAGAAAGTAAGGGTACATATGAATGTTGTGCCGCGTAGCACTATGAACACAAATGAGGTAACAGAGAATTAACTCTGAAGTGTAAATTTAAATTTATCTAACAGTCCGACCTCGTAGCTCAGTCTGCAGAGTAACGGTAGATCTAATCCGGAGGTCGTGGGTTCGATTACCACCGAGGCCAAAAGATTTTTTCTTTATCTCGTGTGGTTCCCTGATTCTCTTTACTAGGGCTAACGCCCAGTGGGTTATTCATGGGTTAAATTACCACTAAAATTTACACTTCAGTGTTAATTCTCTGTTACATCATTTGTTTACAAAAGCAGAGACAAATTATATTTAGTCAAAATTTATGACAAGGTTAGAGAAATTAAAGCATTTCTTATATACCACTGGCAGACGAGTTAATTATTTCAATTAGTCATTTTTATGTAACTGTTATTTACATTTAAAGAATAAACAAGATATAGAAGGCTCTTGCGTTGTGAAAATAAATGCCAAAATTGACAATAATTTGCTTATTCTCTTGTAGCTCGTGTAGCGTCCCGTCAACACTATCCCCCCCAAAATTGAAAACAACGTTTCTGCACTCTGAAAACGAATCAAATGTTTATCGACCACACTACGTCTAAGAAATTGAAAACGCAACAAACAACAGTCATATTGGATTTGTTTTCGAGGAAAAATCCCGGGAAGGTAAATCACATATCGTGATCTCATCGTTTCGAAATGGCGGCTTCGTTTTCAAACTGCTTTCTATCCACAGTAAAATGCAACCCCGGAGTTTTAACATTCTTCTGGTTGGAAGAGGGTTTTCCTAAAGATTTGAGTTGTTATTTTTTTACGGGTTGGTGTGGACTGTAGGCCTAGCCTGTATAACGAATGAAGTAGCGTTTTCAATTCTAACAGAGAAATTACAACAAACATTATATTATGAAATTATAACGTAGACTCGGAAAAAATCCGAGTCCCATCTGGGACTCGGATTTTTTCCGAGTTTTCAATTCTTTCTGGCTTAATTTGGACGCGCCGTAAATTAGACAGCCCCATGGACTACTGAACAATGGAGATAACCCTTGCTCCACTCCACTCTCTGGTCTTTAACCATTACATCACTATTCGTTCTCGATTTAATGCGTGATTATTGACTCGGGCTGCACCATTGTCAACTATGACGCGAGTTAAATTGAAAGCGAGTAATCTAGTCTAAGCTAACTGTTTTAACACAGATCTACTAGTCGTTCAAAACTTTATCTAAATCCTCTTCACAGACATTTCGAAAACGTGAGAAGCGGGCCGCCATTTTGTTAACAACCACACACTGAGGGTCCACACTACTATGTACAACAGTATAGCGAGTAGAGTTTATTATAATTTATTTATTTATTATCATCATTTTATTAAAATACACTCTTTTTTAATAAGAACAAACTTAATAAGGACATTGAGGCTGAAATCGCTCGAAAAATAAAAACAATTTAAGGCTGAAATTTTTTCAACAAACAAACAAACATCAGACCGCCACGACAGTGTAAAGCTAACGTTTCTTTACAAAATTCAGGGTCTTTAATTTACAGTCTTCCAGATCACTCTTAAACTTCATTATCACACTTTTCGTGTGTAAACAGTAACAGATTACATGTATGAGTATAAACAATGAAGACTACATGTACTCTATACATGTACTGATAAGCACAGGTTCTTTGTCCATCACTATATGATGCATGTGAAAGGTAATTGCAGTACAGTGTATAGGTACATATTACAATAGAATTAGGTCAAATCCATTGATGTCATCATTTGTGACATAGTCACTGCTTCCGTCCTGAAACGTAACACAGGCTTTAGGCACCTTGGAGGTCAGGGTCCCTACAGTGAAGTACAGTACGGTATAACTACATTTGGAGCCATTACAGAACACAGCCGTTTTAAGAACAAAATAAGAACATTTTGAAGCTGAAATGGCCGAAAAAATAAGAACATTGAGCCTGAACTAAATTTTACTGGAGTGTAATTTCAATTAAACAAATTCACAAATTCATACACCCGCATATAGCAAAGCTAATCGGGGCGGGTTGTATGACTTACAAAAAAAATTAACAAAGTACATCAATATTAAAATTAGGTAAATAAATAAATAGAAATAGTTTACACATACATTCAAAAATAGCTAGGATTTACATGAGAAGAGCAGGAATCTATATTAAGACACAGGACATAAGAAAAATTAATCGAGAGTAACCAATCAGAGAACAGCATTCATGATAACACGTTAGTAGATTTATATTAATGTTTATTTCGTAAAAGTATAAAAAAAGGTGTACTTTGCTTTGTCGTCGAGGAAAAAAAATAAACGTGGAAACATTACTCGTGAGGTTTTGGCTCAAAAAGAAAAATAAATCCCCATCATTGTATACTGTACTGGGAACGAACTGGCCCCGAAAAGGGTTCCAAATTTCGCCCCTATCATCTACGCACTTAAATTTCTAGCCAACCCAGAGCGTTTTTTGTTAACAATCGTTTTTACTAATTTTAATATTCAAACGTTTATTTTTGAGATGAGGGATTTTGAATTAAGTGGCGAGACTCCATTTTATTGTGGTCTTTTGAATGCCGCCGTTTTGGGTTTAACTGTTTTGAGGTTTTTTTTATCCACATTGAACGTGACTCGCTACATTAATTCGTTTTAAAATCAAGATGTGCCAGTGGTCATTGAATCCAAAAAAACACCGACTGTCCGATAATCATAGCAATCGAAAGTCATCCACCCTTTGACTACAATTTATACCGAGTTACACTCGCCTCCGAGTCAAACCTTAAACCAGCGCCATAGAGAATTTGAAAACGCAGCTTTATTTTTACGGTTAGGCCTACCGTCCACACTAATCCGTCACGACAACGGAGATTTTCGAAAACGCTTTTTTAAACAGGAGGAATTTAAAAACACCGGCATTTCGTTTTAAAGTTGAAATAATTTTAAAAACGGACCTTTTTGAAAATGATGGCGTCACGTTGGTCGAGGCAGTGGGACGGAAAATATTTGATGCGTCTTCCGTGATACCTCATCTGTTTTCAATTTTTTCAGGCATGGTATGAGGCCTTAACTTAGCAGTATTAATTTTTGTTGATATCTTATGTGATGCTATACAAAAATGTCAAGTCAGCGAAAGGAATTGCCGTTTTTTGGGATTAAACGTCTGCTCGCAAAACTAGCCTAAAACACCGGCAAACCCTCGTGATTTTCGAACTCAAAATTCACCTTTTCAATGCTATTATCAACATATGAAATTTAAATGCAGCGAAAACTCTAGTTTGGTAGGATATCGCCACGGAATCTATTCAATTAGTAACTATATTTTTATTTTGCAAACGGAAAGTTGCCGGATTATTGGATCATAAGATAATCCAATCGGAAAATCTGAATGTCTATTGATGCAAACCCACACGGCTCTTTGACGCTTGAGATTTTGATACAAAGTTGTTTTTTGTTAGATAAATCCATTTTCGATTTCTATTTGCTTAGTGCTTCGACCTTTAACGTTATGTATTAATTATTAAGTACAAGAGAAAAAATTCAGCTGCAAGTTAGAAGCTGAGAAAATAATGAAACACAGCAAGTTTCCTTGTAGCTCTGAAGTGAACGATCTAAATCAACTAGCACTAAAAGTGGACTAAGCCAGGTAAACTCTTAACTGTAGTGAGAAAATAGCTGGTCATTACTGTACAGCAACTCCAATGTATGACAGATTACCAGAAATTTATAAACCACAGCTACAAAAAAAGAATTTTGCTGTCCTCTCTGCGTGTAGACATTAAATATAAGTCGATGTTACTGAAAAAGCAAAAAAAGAACCTATTTATGAAGGCCGGGCATTTAATTCCTATGTTTTAAATTATGATGGTTATTTATAGCAGAACTAAATTCGGTGAAGAATACTTCATTTTCGCCTTTATCGTAAGAAATGTAAAAGCAGCGTATGTTATTTAAAGAAAGTTTAGAACCTCCTCAGTTGAACATGAAGCTGAATCGAAGAGACCAATCTATCTCGGAAGATTTTGTTAATTGTTATCGATGCAGGATATTCACTGGATTTGACACAAGTCTTGCATGACTTTTAGCCATGAAAATACGATAGAAATATAACTAACAGACTGAGAGAAAGCAAAATTACAAGGTTTTGCTTTCTCGATTTAGATCGCAACTGCCATGAATCACGCGGCTTGCGCAGGATTCCTGTGCGTTTTTGTGGCATTGGTGTTCCTGGGGTACTCTACGACTGATAACAGCAAAAAGAAAGAAACACGAGCGTCAGAAAGATCTCTTCTGAACAACATCATCAGTGGCAGATATAAAAGGTATAAACATTTGTAAAAAAAATGCTTATAACTACTGGTTTATTGCGAATTAACTATCTTGTACTTTAGTCTAAATTGATATTCAATGAAACTGTTGGGGCATGGTAAGTTGACTGTCCATCAACCTCCTAGGGGTACCCAAAGTCCCAAGGGGGAAGAGATTGCGACGTCAGGTCGATCTTAAACCTCTGGAGGCCGTGAAGTCTATTGTCCATTCTGACTGTGACCATGTGTTACAATTCAAGTTGTTGTTTATAGCTTTCGAGAGAAAAATACACGATGTTGGACCTTGAATATTTCTTTTTGAAAAACTTTATTTGTTTTCTTTTACATCCTAGTCTGGTTCCTGGTCCTTTTTTCCCGGAACATTCGCATAATCTGTCAGTGAAAACTCGCTAGTTAACTACATTTATTCACTGGCCGGGTGATTTCAGGACTTCATTTTTAACCAACCAGGCAACAGAAATTGAGTTCTGTTCCATGTTCTTTACAGGCAGTTACAGAAGACTCGTGACCATCCCTCCATAGGATACATAAGTCAAGATTTCACTGTCAACAACAACAAGCGAATTAAAAAGAAGACGAAGAAGAAGAGGGAAAGAAAAAGCAGAAACAGAGAAAACAACAACAAAAGGAAGATGAAGAAACAGAAAATAGAGCCAATAGCAACTTGTTCCCACCTGTATTCACCTGCCGACAATGAAGATGATCCAGACGACGATAATGAACAGTGCCCTCAAGTTCTGTAGAGAATTAACCCCTGGGGGAGGGGAATCCTGTATGAAAAATTCGGGGATGCCCGCCCCGAGAAAAAATTGAATTAAAGCTTTTAAGGGTACCCAGGTGGGCGCGGCTTGAGCTTTATTTAACAGCTAAAAAAATCCGCTTAAAACATAAAAGGCTAAATTACAGCCGCTGTTCAGGAGTCCGAATAAGTAACTCGGACTCGAGAGACAGGCAGAAATTCGAGCTTGAAATCGTAGGCATGAGTGTTTTTTTAATATAATGTTTTCTTCTAGTGCACGCTGCACACAGCCTGTTTGTTAGCTAAAAATAGCAGTGGAACACCTTAAGTGAGAATAGAATCCCAGATTTATACCTCTAAGCGAGAAGACGAGCAGTCTCCGAGCTTTTCATCTGGAAGTCCCCCACTGGGAAAATCAAACAATTTTCTGAGATGGATTTGTTGGTCTGACGTGGATCTTTCCCTTGTAAGACAAGATTAAAGAAACGGCTGTACAAAACCCTTCCCGCAAACCCGCAACACACCAAAAGACTGAGTAATACTACAAGTTTAATAAATTTAGAACACATAAACGATTAAGCACAAATAAACGGGAACGTAAAAAAAACTATTTCTTCTTATTAAACTACTTAGTTATTGAAAACTAAATTACTTATTACAGTTCAGCTCTTTCCTTGTCCTTGAAGTCTTCTCCAGGCACAAACAAACTGCTACGACAAACAAACCGCACCAACAACCGTTCGCACAAACCTCAGCTCTCCTTCAGTCTTCTCTCTTGGCGCCTTTCTTTTCTCACTTTGTTCTTGTCTGACCCCTTCGCGCTCACTTTTAACTTCTGTTTGCTCGCCTTGAACCCCTTTTAAATCGCCGCCGTTGACAATAGGGGTTATGTCAGGGAAAACACGGCTGGCTCCTGCCAATGGCTCTTGAGGAGTGACTTGAGCGACTTCGCCTACAACCTTGCAATTCAGACTTCTCAGTTCTTTTCCTTCATCCAACTGAAGAATAACAACCAACCAACACAACAAACAACCTGACTTCTATTTAAAAACTCCTTTACAATTATAATTAAAAAGAAGATTCTAGAAAACGCTAATCACAAAATGTACAATAAATACTAATTACACAATTCGATAAAGATAAGACAATACTCCAAAAGAATTTAAGATAATGAAAAGAAACGATTAAATATCTACATGCAAAAGAAACAAAAACAAGAACGAAAATGGTCTTGTAAGCACAAATGAAACAATTATCTTTAAAACACAACAACGCTTATTCATAATGCCTGATGATGATGTTTGAAACATCGAAACATGTTCCGAAAACTGAAAAGCGTTGTTGTGTTTTTAAAGATAATAACGAAAATATGAATAAAAGGAATTTTTGTGACAGTTGGTTCTTTTGTCATTGGTTGAAATAAACCTGACCATATTTCAGAAGTACTCTAAACGGGTTCATATCGATTTTTTTGAAAGAATTAGAAATAAACCACCTTTTCAATTCTTATCAATGCCACTGAGAGCCTCAACAAGGCGAAATTTATAACCCATACTGACTTGGAGCAGGAATTGGAATCATCGTTGTTTTGTTCTCATTTGTAACACTTGAGGCCTTTTGAAATATACATAGGCATGCGCAAATAAATAGTCTTTGCCGCATTTCTTTGTTGTTGTTTTTTAGCACGTCTATACTCTAGTCCAAACGTGTTAACGCGAGAACCTGGGTATGACAAAAGGCTTATATGAAAAGTCGAAACTTTGAAACGTCAGCTTTCGGCGGAAAATTTGCATTCGTCAACTTTTAGTTAGAGAAAATAACCTAGAAGTTGTTCTAGGTTATTTTAATCATGCTGTTCAGGAGCTAGGGAGAGAAGGAAGGTTTGAAAGGGCTGCTTTATGTCTGAACAAAAATATTTCGATGTTTTCTCCAATCTCTGGGTTCGATGGTTAGCTTCTTCCTAGGCTCTCTCTCCTCTAATGCCTAACCTTCTTCAGAGGCTACACTGAAGCTAAATAAATATGATAAAACAGTTGCAGAATTTTAAATGATACTGATGAAAATGCATGTAATATGATTTGTTGACAACAAGAGAGGCAAAGACCCTTGGAATAAACAGTGGCGGATCTAGGGGAGGGGCCCGGGGGCCCAGGCCATACCCCTTATTTTGGGTGAAAAAAGAAGAAATGACTGAAGAAGCAAACCCCAGCTGGGCAAGTAAAATAGAACCACCCCTCCTCCCCTCCTCCCCCCCCCTCCGTACCCCCTTAGCTCAAGGTCTGGATCCGCCACTGATGAAGATCAGGTATAAACATTCAAAAGAAATCAAAAACAAATAAAATCGGAAAGTGCCACTAAAATCAAAAACGTTTTGTGTATCCCTTCTTCAGTGAGAAACCCAAATGCATGTATCAGTATATGAGTTTCAGGTAGGCTGGGCTCAAGCTCTTCGCGGCGAAAGAAAGAAGAGGGAGGAAAGGGGATGGAGCAATCCTACCGTTTTGGACTGAACAAAAAAAATATATATTATTTAGGCCTCGTGCATACTAATCCGTTTTCAAACGAAAACGGAGCTGTTTTGCTCCGTTTTCAAACAGATTTGTGTCGACACTTGTCGTTTGCGTATCGTTTTCGCCCGTCCACACTACAACGTCGCATCCGTTTTGAAAAGAGAAAAGCCACCTGGTAGCGTCTGTCCGCTAATTTAGATACTCACGGTCGAGTGGTCTTGCGCCCGGTCTTTTTCAGATAGCATCGTCTTCTCCGTCCACACTAGAAAACAGCGTTTTCAAATCGCTCCACTCTTGAGAGCGTTTTCGAATGGCTCCGTTTTCGGTGTTGTAGAGTGGACGATAGCCGTATCCGGAGCAAAGCAGCTTCGTTTTCGTTTGAAAACGGATTAGTGTGGACGGGGCCTTAGTTTTTCCAACCTCGTTCCCAGGGAACGCGGTTTTTTTCTTGCTCGCAAGCAAGCGAGCCCAACAGCTTCTCGGTCAGCGGACTGCTTATTGTTAGATTTGCCGTAGTTGCTAGGCAACAGTTTGCCATAAGAGACGATCAGCGAAGAGATCAAAATGGCGGCTGCAACAGCGCGGCAAATTCCCGTAGTAAATAACGTGATAACAGACGAAGACTTCGAAAAGTTGCGGACCGAAGGAAAGGTAAGAAAGTATTTGATACAAAGAGACTACATGGTCGGAAAACATAACAAAATAACCTGTTGTTTTTTTTTACAGCACTCTGGCAAGCTTGTTCCAGTCAGCGTTCTCAAAACACACAAACTTCTCACAGACAAACACTCGGTAAGTCGTTGATCAATACTTTGGGACCACCAAAATGCCTGCATACTGTAGATTTGGTTGTACATGGTCGTAATTTGCCATATTATATTATTGTACGCATTTTAATGGTAAATTGTACATGCAGAGTGAAAATAAGCTCATGTACGTACGTAAGCTTATAAACTCTGTGGTACACTGATAATTTAATCTTCGCCTCTGAAAGTCTCTCATTTGTTATCGACTAGTTTTATATATTTTCACAAATATTTTGGTTGCAAAGAAGTCCTTTATAAACTTAATTATATGATCTTTTCCAGTTTTCCACATCAAAAACACTGCCTCATTATAGTTAAGTATATCAGGTTTTGGGCATAAATTTATGTTTACTTTAGAATTATGTCCAAAGCCTGTTGCACGGTATATGACTCAATTACAAAAATCACAGCGTGTGCTGTCTGTTTTAAATGTGGGGACAAGTAATTACCGGTCAGCGTAAAACGAAAACTGTGGATTGCAGACTGCAGACCAGGGGCAAAATGCAGACTGAGGTTACTGCAGACCATGGGTAAAATGCAGACTGCAGACTACAGACCTGTGTATATAAACAATAGTCTCCATTTGGCGTGAAAATATGCTAGGATATTTATCTGTTCTGAGAAGAAAACAGTTTTCTGTGAGCTTCGAGGAACAGATAATGTCCAAGGACAAATATCCAAGCATATTTTTGCCCCAAATGGAGGCTATTGGATTTATTATCCTTCAAATATTTTTCGCAACACATGCAGTTTTGAAAATTGGGCTATATTCTCGGATATCCCCCAGTTCTAGCCCTGGTTGGGGAATATTCAGTCACATGATGGGTTTAGGCCAATCGTGTGCAAGCGAAAATATTTGATGGATTATAAGTTGTGTTATTTCCATTATCAAGTGACTTCAGGTGAATTGCCGTGAAAGTCAGTGTGCATGCTCTGGTTAACCTGAATATTACTCAGGATGTCTCAATTAATGCTGCAGTTATCTCTCAGTGATGGAAATTGTCTGAATGCAATTCAGTTAAAAAGTCTGCAGTCTTGCTGTTATGGAAAAGTGGCAATTGCAGATTATGCGTTTTACACTGACAAGTAATCACTTGCAGATTAAGGACCATCTGGTATAACATATACAAGTGGCTGTCGTAGAGATGTGGACATTAGTGGTGATATTTGTTACTGTGTAGAGAGTAATAAAACTAACTGCTAAATGATTTTGTTTATTTATTACTTAGAAAGAACTGGTAGATCGTCATGTTCGAGCCATTCACCGACTTACTAAATACTTCTGTTATGGATTTGTATCCTTTGAACGAAAATATAGATCACAAATCACCTTATCAGTAAATTTATTTGTAAGTGATATTTTTACAGTACATTGTTTCAGTATTTTTTTCTAGTAAATAATTCAAATTGCTTTGGTATTATATTACAAAGCCATTGACATGGCAATGTACATGTGTGCCAACTCTCCCTGATGTTCTGGGAGTGTCCCAGAAACAGACCAAATCTGCCAGTCTTCGATTTAAGTCAGCCAATCTTCTGAATGCAAAAGGTGTGTTCTAGTAATAAAAAATTTTTGCTTTTTATCCAGGATTAAACTAGTTACTCATAAATCCATTTTTCCCATACATGTACTTCATGCCAGCTATATAGCTTTACATAATTATATTTGCTTTTAGTTTTGATTGATTGTCGTTTAATGTTCTATGACGTAGTTGAAAACCACAGGCTGTTTTCAATTTGTTAACTATATGTCTGTGCACATGTAGTTTAAGTTAGTCAATCGTAATTCTAATCAGTATTTCATGGATGATATACAATAATTATTTGATTAGTACAGTAAGTCTGCACAAGACTTGTGATATTATTATATGACTTAACATTGTCTATTCCAGCTCATGAAAGATGCCGACTTGGTGTGTGACATGATCACAGTTTGTAGAGAAAAATTAGAGACAGACATACAATACGAGAAACCTTTATGTGACTTGATTAAAGTCTGTGGGTGAGTTTCTGATATACAATTTATATATAGCCATGCATGTTACTGACCAAGTGTGAGATTGTAGATAGCTGGATATTGGTCAAGATCTTTTTTAATTTGTATGGTTATGGATCAAGACGGAGCCAAGGTCGAGAAAGTTGCAAAAAAGGGCCAATATCCAGCCATCTTGACTGACCAAGCTTGGTTATTAACTATCAAATGGCCTTTGAGGAACTTTTTCTTGTGGGATACAGCAGGTTACATTGTGATAGCACCTTCTTGCCTGCTCGGGTAGCCAATCACAATGCAGGATTTGGTTCATCTTGCCTGCTTTAAGGTGGGATTTCACCTGAAGGCTATTTTGACGTTGCTCAACATGGCCATTGTGCCAGTATCTCATTCACATTTCAAGCAACACAAAATCACTCCATTTAGAACATTAATCAATGTTTTGCGGTTTTGTGTAGATTTTTGGGTGATTTTTAGGCATTTTGGGAAAGAGGTATGAAATGCTGAAGATTTGATGGATTTGGAAAATTGAAATCTGACGTGAAGAATTAGTACACGAACGCCAAACAGTTCCCTACCAACCTGGGGCTCTCTTTTCTTAACAGTTTGCTTTTAAAACTACTTCAAATTTCACTCCTATTCAGGTAGAAGTCCCCCTTAAACTTTTCATTGCAAATAGTTAAAACTCAAACTATCAGCCTTTTGAAAGTTTACAATCACTGTAGTTATCTACATGTCCTAAGAGTAAATAAAACCTGTTTAAAAATTCAGTTTCATTATAGCACAGACATACAGTCATATAACTGACCAATATGGGATTCATATCACTTCAATACTTGGTTTTTGTTTTAATGAAATTGTTGTGATCATTATAGTGCTTGTAAGGATTTCTTGCTAATTAACAGTAGGATGGCTTGCTTGAGGGTTCTGTTTATAACATTACTGGATTTAATGACCTCAAAGGTATCTAGAGATGTCCTCGATTGTACCTCAAGCAACACAGTCTTTTTTTTATTATTAAAACATACTTTTAATTCCAATTTAACATTACATTACTTACAAACTAAGATTACCCACTCTGCTTACAACGTTAATATAACTTACAATTTAATGATACTAAGCACAACTTACATTATTTTATTTACTAACATTGTTAACATATTCTTGTTATCTTAAATTACTTTCATGCAGTTCACTCGCTGCAATAGGAGGCTTTCTCACTTATTAATTTGTAACTTAGATTTATATTTCTCAGTTTCGATTTTGTTTGGCAAAATTGTTAAGATCGAAGGCATCGAAATAAAACTTTTCTTTTTCCTTGAGGCTGTGTATAAATAATATTTAGCTATAATCACACAGAGGTTTAAGCCATACTGACAAGTGAAGTTATCTGTCACGCCATATATTATTTCATTTTTATCGAGAGTGATTGTATCTCTGTTTTTGGAGTTCCACCAATTAGTAAAGAGAGACTAAAAAAGCCGAGCTTCAGAACAGGTAACAAAAAGATTGGGTTAACGTTTGTCTTTCTCTACAGAGGTGGCATTTGGCGATGCATTTGACTTCCAAGCAAGTCTAATGCTTCTCTTATGCTCTCAAAACTCTCCACATGCAGCCATAACTCGATATACGTAAGCATGAACCCATTCTTAGTTATGACACTGTGATGAAGGTGGACAAAGGCCACTGAAAATGTTAGTCTGAAATTTAACCTGGATTGGGTTATTAGTTAACCATAAAAAGTCTCTATTAGTTAGCTTGAATGTGTTTATTAATTGATATTTAATAAGCATTTCTTTTTCCTAGTGTTTGTTACTTAATATTGGTTTAATTTACAGGAAGCCATTTTTGAAGGAAAGAACTTCAGATGATTCTGCTCATGCTGATTCTATCATTAATCTGCTTACTGAGTTAGGTATGTCAAGGCTATAGTCTAGGAAAATTACATGTAGCTAAGAGCCCAAAGGTTCCTAACCACAAAATCCCGGGTGCTTAAGCTTAATATACGAAAAGAAGTTGGTTTTCCAGTCACCGAAAGGCAAAGGTTAGTGACCTGTGACACCCAGGTGCTTCTAAAGCAGAACCCTATATGTGCGACCATTGTAGTCAGTTTCTAGAAAATATCCATACCAGATCCCCCCATGGATGTTTCTTTTTCATTTAACATCCCTGCATTCATAGGAAAGTCTAGTTTAGCTTCATGCGTTTATTTTCCTTTCAGATTTTAGTGTTGAGACTCCTTCCCCTGTCCCTGCCAGAATTTCTAGTATCGTTTGAAGGAGAGGGTATGGATTTTTTCTCAAACTGCATTTTCCTATCCCAGTGAAAAGTTATGAATTGAAATAAGACACTTTCAAAAAGTAGCACTGATGCACTGAGTGGCTAATGAAGCCTTTGTTTCCAGAGTATATAACACAGTGAAATATAGTGTTTGATGTAGTCTTTTGATTTCTACTAAAACTTTATTTAAACTCATTTTAGGTCACACTATGAAGGTAAACAATATCACTGTTCAACTTCAGTTAGGAGAATCACTGATTAGATTCTACACTGAACAGCCATCAGAAAGCCAAGGATTGGAAGGTAAAATGTTACAGTATACCTGCCAACTTTTTCTGAGATATAAGCGTGAGATTTTTATCCTGAGAGTGCTGGGATTTTTGAAGACGGCACGATCATTTCTGAAGATTCCCAAAGGAGTCCGAAGTATAACGAAGAAGTCCAAAGGTTTCCGAAGACGTCAAAAGTTTTCCGAAGTCTATAAATGTGAGCTCGCTCCCAGTGCTTTTCACTTCAAAAATCAAAGATCATGAGGAGGGTGTTGTCATTTATTTATTTTTCACTTGGTTTTCGTTCCTTACATGGGTCTGAGTTAAAATATTTTTGGAAATTGTGTCAAGCAAGATGGCAACAACTCACATTTTTCAATCAGGCATGAGAAATTAGCCCGCAAGCGTGAGCCGGCATGAGATCGAAGTTTTCAAACCGCAGGCATGAGACTCACGCCTAAGGCGCGAGAGTTGGCAGGTATATTACAGGCAGTGTCATGATTAGTTGGGGCAACATACACTGTACAGTGTGCAGATAGTAGATATAGGAGCTGCAGTATAGAATTTCAGTGAAAATATATCATTACTGGAACCAGCTAGGGCTGTTGATGAGTTTTGAATCACCTGCTGCCTATTGATCTTCACATTTGGTCGGAGCTTATCCCGGTTTCTGTAGCATGAAGCGACTAGGAGTATTTCTACTCCCCCCAGGGTGGGATGCTAGTTCATTGCAGGGTTATCCCCAGCACGAAGTTTGCTAGAACCCATTATTTTATACATGTACACCAGGGTGGAGAGAGACACTGCGAGAGTAAAGTGTCTTGTCCAAGAAGGCAATGCAATGTCCCTAGGCAGGCAGGGCTTAACCATTGACCGCTCAATCCGGAGCACAATAACCATGAGGTCTTCCCTCCTCCCACTGTGATCGTTATACCTGAAACGATTAAAAATGTTGCTATTCACAAATGTGTAGGTTATCAAGCATCGTTGCCTTCTTACAACAGAACTTTAGTGGAAAGAAGTGGAGTTGCCAGGGCCCTTGTTGAGGTCAGAAACCTTTTTCTATATACAAGTGCACAAGTGTACATGTATGTTTAGTAATAGCCACTTATCAATCAACTGTAACATAAAGTTTACTAGATGAGTAATTTCATCATTTTCATTACATTTTTTAAAAGAGTTTAGAACATGTGGAAGACCTGAGTGTACGACTTGAAATCATGAAAGTATTGCAGTGTTATTCAACATCAGGTAATGTGATTGTTATGAATATTGAATGTTATAGTGAAGATTGCTGCTGCACCATGGCCAAGTGATGTAGCAGCTCTCCTAAGGTCTCACATGAACGTCTTGCAACCTTTTGAGAGTACAATGGAATAAACAACAGAAACAATGCTCCTAGCCCTAAAACAATAACAGCTGCTACAATGATAAAACAAAGGCAGGTTAGGACAGCTGCTACACTACTGCCATGGGCACTTGACAAAGTTTTTATTCATTTCTGCCAACTTAAGTTATTAAAATGTCCATAACTAACAATTTCGAATTTTTATTCAGCTTTAAATATTCTGTAAGTAACCTGTGACCAGTTGTTTATTTTGTTTTATAGCGCTGAACTGTGATGACATGCTGTCAGTTAGTGCAGCCAGTTTGTTATGTAGTGGAATTAATATTCCAGACCCCTCTGCCAGGTAATAACATCACAATAACAATCATTCCAATCAGTATAGAAAATGAAAATTAGATGAAAATTTAAGAATTCATATAAATTACATTGTGTAACAAAATCACTTAACATTTTACTGTCATCTCCATATCATGTTCAAGTGAGAAAAAATTAAATATTTTATAATAGTATTATGCTGCAAAAAGCGCAAATGAAGTATCATTGTGTGTTCAGTTTTGGTTTGCATTCATAGATGAACAAAATTCCAAAGACCAGACAGTCTAATTATTATAAATTGTATCACTCTTTGTTTGAACTTAACACCTATCATATTGT
>CM042752.1:3132833-3157547 GCA_022496165.2 Catalaphyllia jardinei
TAATCCTCGATTAAATATGCTAATCCGCGATTAAAATTTACTCTGCGATTAGATTGCGTTGCTCAAAGCCCGATTAACGCTTATCTGACTCTAATCGGCGGGTTAAATCGCTAATTGGCCGATTAATATTGAAATAAAATGGCCGACTTGTTGTTTGGCCTTCCTTGCATGAGACAAAGACGAGCACGAATTTATCAATATAACGGTAGCATACTAGTTTACAGCAATCAAAAGCTTCGCACTCGCTACAGATTTGACAGGGCCTCAATTGAATACAATACAAACCCCATAGAGGTGGATTTACAAAGGAAACAAATTTTTATTACGCTCTGAAACCAATCGACCAAGTGCTCATAGCACTACAATTGTATGCGAGTAATACCTTACTGCAAGCTGCTGGCGATACAACTGGAGTAGACAAGTCCACTGTTTCACTGGTAGTCCATAACGCGGACGCCATATTGGAAACAATCACAGTTCTTACTCACAGGAAATTGCATTATGGGATACTAATTGTCGATTAGCGAGACAGTATAAGTGGTTTTTACACCACGTACTAACCGTTAACCAGCGATTAACTAATCTGCCCTCTAATCGGGCTTTGAACAACGTTCTCAATTCCTCCAATTAGCTAACCCGGTCTTAGTGGTTTTAATCGACGATTAGGCTTAATCGGAGGTTAGTTTAATCGGGGTTTTGAACAACCGGGCCCTGACTATGTATCTCTGCATCTTATTCTCAGGTTGCTAATCAGTTAAACTGTAAACAGTGTGTCAGGTAGGTCCCATGGTAACTGATTTTACTGCATGTCAGTCTGAAACAATTGAGTTTGCATGTTACAAAGTAGTACAAATGCGTTCTTAGTTGCTTTAATTTAGTAAAATAAAAGGCTTCATTTTCACTGTTTTGTCTAAATTTTATCATCTTTTGTTTAGCTCTTTACAGCAAAGAAATTCAGTGAAAATAAAAATTGTTTGTTATTTCAGAGAGTTGTGTTGCGGACAGAAGTAGTTTGTTTCTAATTTTCTAAATTTGTACATGTATGTAGTCCACTGACAAGAGTTAGGAAACATATTATGCTTTTAACTAACTTTTTGAATTATTGAAAATGATTTTGTAGTGCAATAAAAGATGCCTTTGTCAGACAAATCAAAGAAGGTTACAGCTTGGCTGATAAACAGCTGAGGTATGTATTCCTTGAAGAGTAAAAGTCTGAATGAAATCTGAGTGTATGTCACTATTAATGAGTCGTGGCTTCAAGAAAGACTTGAGTCTCTGAATGAAGTTACCCTTTGTATGAGTGTCATCTCACTCTACATGCATTAAAACTCCAAATTGAAAGTCAGAGTACACATGAACATAGAGTTATTCTAATTAAAAAATACAACTAAGCACCGATTTGAAAAAGGTCAATGGCAAGCACACCCCATTTACAAGGGTCTTGATAATTGGCCAAACAAAACAGGTAAACAACACAAACAATGCCCCTAGTCCAGTAGCAACAAAAAGGGCGCAGATTAACAACAACAGATCAAAATGAAGGTTTTAAAGACATGCAGGCCATCTGTATATCTTGATATGTTTTCTGAATGGTGCAATAAATTTTAATTTATATGACATGTACTTTCAAATGTTGCAGAAATGATTTGCTGGTAATTGCATCACTGGTTGTATCTCTCTGTCCAACTTGCCCTTTCATGGTAGGTGAAATATCTTATCACAGCTTGTCCTTTGCATCTAATATCTCAGAGTAAATGAGTTGATGTCATCATTAGTAAGTTGGTCTCGCTTGAGCAGGAAGAGCTGTGTTATTTTGTAGCAAAACAGTTTAGAGTCAATACATTGTTTCATATTATGTTTCTTGCAGGAAACTGGTTTTACCAAGCTTATTGTTTTGCTGGCCACTTTCACTGAAGGTAACAAAGCAGTCTTTAACTTAATGTAATCTTTTGTGTAATTTCATGTAGTTGGAATGTTGTCTGTTGAAAGCTACATTAAGAAAGTAGGTTGTTTAATCAATTTTCAAGAGAGAATCAATTCTACAGTGTATGCGATGTGCCCAAGTATAAACAGTAAAGTTTTAAAGAGCCAGGGATTGACTAAATTTGGATTTGAATGCTTGTACTTGCAGATATTTTAGGGATGTACTAGATGTGGTTTTCACAATATGTGTCGGTTTTCTGTGTTGCTTGCATTTAGACTTTTCTCTTAAGACTGGTTCTCATATCCCACTAACCTACCTTCTACGTAGTCACCGGTTGCAACTGACAACGGTCAGCGATCTTTTCCAGTGGGTCCCTGACACATCTGTGATGGATCGCCGACGGACGTACTCAAATTTATATGAATACAAATCAAATTGGAGCAATTTCAACCAATTTCCACCTATAAATATGGCTTGAATCATCTTACTGACATATAAAATATTTTCATTGCTGACAATTGCGAACAACCACTGGCTTGCCTGAAAAGTTGAACTCAGTTCTACTTCGTAGGCAAGCAGGGCAGTCAACGCGCAGGACAGATTATGATTTGTTGATACATATTCACATATATGCTGTAATGGTGTGACTGTCCCAGGCCGGGCTGGTACAGTGTATCTATGTCCCAGGTATGTCGGTGGCATATGAGAACCGGGCGTTTGAGTCAGGAAAGAACTTATCCTGCAAGTAAATATAATTATAATAAATAATAATATGAAGGGATTAGAGTGAGGTGAGGAAAGACCTTTCCCTAACTTTAATAATGCACAAATTCATTGGATTTTGCAGTTGAAATATTTTTTTGTCTATTTGTTTTAGTTAAAACCCATCATGAACTGGTCAGAAATCTTAAACTATACCAGGTAAACATAGGTTTTTCCTAAGATATTCTCCTGCAATAAATGCATTGCTTGTTGAGGTTGCCAGATACATGTTTATGTTAGTGCAGTACTGTACTTCATTATCAAGTATCATTAAGCGTATTTGCTGTGCCAAGATGTCTCATAGTATGTAATGATTATTTTATACTGGTTATTATGTTTTTCTCTTGTAGACCCATGAGGATTTTGAATTCAAGAAACTACTGATAAGCATTTTAGTGTTGCTGAGTGCAGATTCTGCCAGCTTAGCGGTAAATACATATTGTAAACTACATCTTGACTCAGACATGCCAATAACAATACTTCATGTTAAATGTTTGTCACCAGAAATTATGCGCACGTTTTGAAGATTAGAGAGTATCACTAAGGTATTTTCCAATTTAAGCTTGGGCACATTCTGTCATGTGATGCATTTAAACAAATCTTCTAAATAAGCAATAGCCTCCATTTGGCGCGAAAATATGCTAGGATATTTGTCCGCAGACGTTGTCTGTTCCAAGAAGGGAACAGTGAGCTTTGATAACATCTATGGACAAATATCCAAGCATATTTTGGCTCCAAATGGAGGTTCTTTGTGTTAATTATCCTTCAAATCGTTTTCGCAACATGCTCAGTTTTGAACAATGGTGTTTGGCTGGGAAGTTCATGTGATGTCTTTAGTCCAATCACACAAGGGAAAATACTTCAGAGAGAATATTTCATGAACTAAATTTACAGTACACAGCTTGAAAACATCATGTATTATAAAGTTAATTTGAGCGTAGTCGCAGTTTGTTGTTGTCATCATACAACGTTTTTCTTGTTTTCACTTTTTAACAGATTTTTTCCGAGGGGCATGTGCTTTTATCGCTGTTTTCCTTTGTGCGAGCAAATGACAACACCTCCGCCATTGAGTGGTCTCCAGCACAGTTTGAAGAGTTGCAGCTACAGGTAAAAACAACTAGCATTTCCTTGGTACATGTAAACTCTTCCAGATTAATAGAAACCCCCTTATTACCTGGCTGTCCACAATCATGGTCTCCACTTGACTTTTATATTGGCAATAATGTTTCATTTGGAAAGTGATGTAAAATACGTTTCGTACATTTTTTCAGTCAGGTTTTCATATCTGGAAAATTTTATCGTGAAATTGCACTGTTCTGTGGGATATAGTCAAAGGTGACAGAGGTTTTGTCTCTTGTCACAAGCGCATACCTAAAATAATACATCGACAACCCTGACAACCCTTCAAAGGAAACAAGGAGTTCAATTCGTAATTTCTGCCATCATAATATTATTGTTTCCCTCATTTCTCCATATAACGCCTTTCCAGTTTATTGCTTTCCCGTAGTGTAATACTTTATTGTTTCTAATGTTATTTACCTAAGTAATGTTTGCGTTTGTCCAGAACTTATAATAAAAGCATATCAGTTTGGTTGTTATTTTTTCTATTTTTTGCTATACAGGCGCTAGACACATTGAGTACTGTTGCGCCACTGTGTTTGGAGGATTACATGACATGTCAGAGTAACACCAGATTATTGTTGCTGCTTGAGTGGTGTGTAGGACAAGGTATGAGCTATCAGGCTGCTAGGAAACGTAAATTATAAAAGAGGCTAGCACACTTTTCTCCATCACAGGACCCCATCAGTACTCAAAAATAACTGGAAGCTTTAAAACTAACGCTGTCGAGGAAGGAAAGAGATTTCTACATTAAGCAAACTTGAAAATTCGAGAGTCGACATTTGGCGACATTTGGTTTGGCGAGCTAGGAGATGAGAATAGAAATGAAGGCCTGATGCGGGATGACAGAAATTTTGATGGCGGGATGCGGGATTAAAAGTATTTCGGCGGGAGCGGGATTTGCTCATTTTGATAGGCAGGATGCGGGATAGTTTTCAAATTGGGGACGGGATTCGGGATGAAAATCACATATTACGAACGTTAATAGGAGAAACTGGAACTCCAACAAGAGTGGATCAGCGGGATTGTGGGATCGTGCGGGATTGTTTAAGCCTTTACTGAACCCTCATTTTTTATTCAGCATTCTGAATGTTACTTACATTAAAAGTGCTTCTTGCTTTTCTTCTCAGCCGATTATGGTGGTCATGGCAACAGTTTCCATGGCTCTGGCGGGCGTGGCAACAAGCGAGCTCAGATGCGGTATTGTCTGCGTCTCATCAGAAGCATGGTGTCCGTGGGAGATGATGGCTTGAACCAGGATCTTGTTGATCAAGGAGCCATCAATCAGATTGTTGGTAAGTTCTCTGATTTAGATGAGACTCGAGCACCCAATAGAGTGTTCCAGGTTCTCGGTCAGTGGGCCCGGGGAGGGGGGGAGGAGCGGGGGCGGGGGTGGTTACCCCCATATGAAAAAGACGAGGGCGGTCGTGAACAACAATTTTGAAAAGAACCGCTTAGAGGTATCAAGATCCTGTGTTGTGGGCCTGACTTGAATTTTTTTCCTATATAAGGTACCAATTCTTACATAACACCTCATTTCCGGTCATATTTTTCCTACTCAATGGACCTTTTGAGGCTGGACAGCCTAAGAGATAGCAAAACAACCTTTTGAACCCCTAAAAGGTACGACAAGCAACCCGTCATTTTTATATAGGAATTTCCCCCACCCCCCTGGCAGTTGGAGCGATCAAAAAAGCTGACGAACGACAGTCGGGGTCTAGCAATTGCGACTTCGAACTTTGGTAACAAGAGAAATTTCCACTTCACTTTATTTTGCACTTTCATTTTGAAATTACAATATTAGCATAGAGAAGACAAAAAAAAATTCATATGTAGCACCAAAGGTGATAATGGTATATAGTTTGTGCATGTAAGCTAATAGAAC
This sequence comes from Catalaphyllia jardinei, assembly GCA_022496165.2. NCBI lineage: Eukaryota > Metazoa > Cnidaria > Anthozoa > Scleractinia > Caryophylliidae > Catalaphyllia > Catalaphyllia jardinei. Next base: position 3,138,524 of record CM042752.1, read on the forward strand.
CGCGAAGTTGTGCATGTCATTTTCCTACTGATAAAAATGTCGTTTTGGGTACCGCAAAAAAAGGTCAACAATGATTTTCGGACAGGCAATAAGAGCTAAGGTTTTCGGGAAATAAACAAAAAAGCCGTAACGAAGTCGAGAAGGCCCGAGTTAGAATGACTGAATTGATAAAAATGTTGTGGCCAGCAACAGCCTAAAATGAGTGCTGAGACTGAACTCTAAGCCCGATTTCCGCTGTGTGTGAAACGAGCCCGCACTCCTCTCCTTCTCGGGGAGGAAGAAAGACCAGACGCGACAGAGCAGCGGAAATCGAGCCTGGGCCCATGAAGATGAATGCCAGGTATCTTTAAGTTTCGCGGGATAAAGTTAGGAGTATTTCGGTTTACTTTGGATAAAATGCTTCTCCACTGAGGTTACTCCTTAGCATTTTATACAAGTTCTCCCATTACAAGTCTACCCGCCCTTTCGTCACCAGCTGTTTTTTTTTTTTGACGGTGTATTTCAATTTAATGTGTAAATATCTTGTAGGAATCCTTTTGAATGCCAGCACTAGTACTGATGAGAATGACGCCATTGATGTTGAGATGCAGTGTGACATGTTGTTTACTGTGGCTTCTCTTTGTGAAGGAGACACACACAGGAAGGTAAAGCTGTGGGATGTTATTATTTGCAATAAATCGACTACATGTTTCCATGGTCTACGCTTAGGCCCCGTCAACACGTACCCGGATATTTTTTAATCCTCAACTATTTCTTTCTGGATTCAAAAGTTTCCCTGTCCACACGTTAATGGATTCATTGCGGATTTATTATTTTCCACTCTGGAGAGCGGATTAAAAATATCCGGATTCGTTATGGTAATAGGACTGAGTAGAGTCCAATTCGGTCTTTAATCGTCGGCCGAGTAGTGTACAATTCAGGGAGTAATCAAAACTATAAAAAAATTCTCGATTGTGATTGGTTCTCCACGCGCCTATTTGTTACGTTATCAGCGCGCGATCACGTGGGTGTCCAATTACAGGTTTGCGCGCTGGTTCAATTTCGAAAATTACTCGCGCTATTAATAATGGTAATAGGACTGAGTGGAGTCCAATTCAGTCAGTTATCATACGTACGAGTGATTAACAAAATCGGACGACCGCGAAGCGGGAGTCCGATTTGTTAATTACGAGTATAATTATAGAGTGAATTGGACGACACGACGTCCTGTTACCAATTAAACAAAACTATGAAAAAATTCGAGAAACAAAGAAACATCGATAGAGCGCTGAACAATTTTAAAACGTCGTTGTGAATGCTGAAAGACAACAAAGTGCACCGCAACAGCGCGCGCAAAATGACGCGTACTGTCCAATTACAAGCATGACGCGTACACTGTCCAATTAATGCTCAAATCGGGCTGCTGATACCCAATCACGCTCGCGAATTTTTTTATAGTTTTGATTACTTCCTGAATTGTACACCACTCATCAGAGCATCAGATCATGCATCAGAGCGGAATAAAGAATATCGTCTTTCGTTTGTTTGCTGTAGGAACTGTTTGGTGCTCAAGGAGTGCAGGTGCTAGTTGAATATCTGAAGAGGGATCCTAACAAGATCAACAGCCCGCTGGGACATCATCAGCTACTGTTGTCTGCTGTAGACTGTGTGTGGTGAGTCATGCAGTCAGTCAGTGAGTCAGTCAGTCCATTGGACAGTCAGTCAGTTAGACAGGCAGACAGTCGGTCAGCCGGTCAATAACTATTTCTGTGTCAAATCGTCAAGCACATGGAGCACTAGTTCGTGACACTGGATAAAAATATTATCTAACTATAGTAGTGAAAGCTTAAAAAAATCATTATATAAGTCAAAATGTCAATTTTTAGAAGTAAGAATTTTAAAAATGTTATGCTATGCAAGAAGAAGTCATAAATATCTTATTGCCTTGCACATTGTTTTCTGCCAGGTCTGCTGTACTGGGATGTTATCTGACCGAGCAGCTTTTTCTTGAGAATGATGGAGTCTTTCATCTCATGGATTTATTACAGGTAACTAATCGCCATCAAATGCACTGAACCACAAACTATCACTCAAACCTCTGCCATCTTTTTACTGGCTTCCGAAACGCCGCGGCCAATCAAAGAGCGACACGTGCAAATTGCTTCAATGGACCCGTGGTTTCTTTGACGTCTCGGAAGCTGTCACTCAACCTTGGCTTTCCCATCTTTTTACTGGCTTCCGCAACGTCTCAGCGAATCAAAGAGCCACACGTGCAAACTGCTTTACAGGCACGTGATTTCTGTGCCGTTGTCGCCTTCTGGATTAACTTTGACTTTTGCTTGCGAATGGGAAACCAATTAAAACAAAGATCAATCAACAGCAACAGCAACGTTTCTGCAGTGTAAACGGAACAGCTTATTTCTCTTTTTTTATTTTTACTGCTGAGAATATCCAAGGCTATTCCTCAATAGAATCAACGTCAACATTGTTTTTACAATCTTTTGGAAAGCGTGAAGATTATTCAGCTCCATTTGACATTTCCATCTGCAAAACTGTTGAATCTTATCTGTTAATGCTATTTAATTACAAGCTATATTGTATTTTTCAGTTGAAATTTTCAACTGGTTTTAATTGTGCGCGAGCTGTGTGTGCGCGCACACGCATTTCTCGTTTGTGACGTGATATTCCATCACTGATGATGTTTCTCAACGGTTTATAAGCGGCAGCTCACGGTGTAAATAAACTAGTAAGTGTTTATAATTGCGCGAAAAATCTGTAAATTTCCATACGTTTCGAGACTGCTGCCTCTTCATCAGCTCACAGCTTAGCCAAAAATTTAATCAAGACGTTTTGCAGTTAACAAAGTACACTGTGACGCTTCGTGTGGGTAGACTTGAAGCAGTCCCTCTTTTCCCTTAGTTCATCATCATGTAGCGAGAAGTGGGGAAAAGAAGCGAGAGCAAAAATAACCGTGTGAACTGTAGTGGGCGAGATTCGCGGAAAAACCTAATATGAAAACAAACTGCAAAATGCCGTATCTTAATAATTGGCGTAGTTCAGAAGCCCGCAGCTCACGTGTTTTCTTCAGTGTGTTTGTGTTTGTGTGCACACGATTTGCTCTTCTAATGGAGGTTTATTGAATTAGTTCAGAACCAACTCGAGTTTTGTTATGTCTTTTGTCTGTAAATAACAACTTGGTGACATTCTTTACTACAGATATGCCCGCCCACAATGCAGAATCTGGTGTTGGGCTGCTTGGTGGATCTGTGTGAAAATACTAAGGTTAGAGAATTTATATTTTGTATCCGAGGCCACATAACACCACCACTAAGGCAGGCAGCGTGACCGAGTGGGTAGGACTTGAAATAATTCCGAGGTCGCTGGTTCAAGTCCCGATCTGACCACGAAGCTGGAGTCGTTTCTGGATAGACGCTGGTTTAACTCCTCAGTCGTGCTTGTAAATGGGCAATCGGTCTGTCTTCCGCCAGGCTTATTATCTTTTTAAAAATATTTCTTTCTCTCAGTTTAAGTAGCATGCCTGAGAACTAGCGTATCGACTACTATAAATATTCAACGTTACATCAACTCTACTGTAACATGTACGCTATCACATACAGAAAATTCGTGATGCCTTGTTCAGGTTAGCGAACATCACATATTAAAAACTAACATTGTAAAAACAAACATCACAAATAACAAACGTTATAGACAACGAAAGTCATACACAACGAATATCACCAGAGAGCAACATTTAACAATTAGACTACGAGTAGTCTGACGAAAATCTCAAATAACAAACGTCCCACATAAAAGACAACGCATACAAAGAACGTCAACCCTAGGTTCTGAAAATACAGTACATGTGATCCTTACACCTGTGTTGCTTGAATTCCTGTTCCACAGGCTCTGGCGCATGTACAGGCCTGGCGAGGAGAAAAGCAGATTACAGCAGGAAAACTGTTGGTGGAGTTGTGGAAAAAAGAGGAGTCAAACATGGGTGTACCACGTGATGAAACGGGCAAAATAACAGGTAACTGCTACAGCTGGTAAATGAATACAACTTGTTTTGTACTTTCCATGTCAGCCTTTGGCTGCTCAATAAAGTTATAGTAGTACTTGAGATGATGTAAAGCAGTGTTTTCCATTGGAACAATCCATTCATGTTCTTCAACTTCTTCTGACTTGACTTCCGATTTTTGCTCATTTTTTTTCTGTTTTTGTGTGAAGCGTCTGATTTTTCGCGAGGCTCTAATGGCTAACGGTCTGGGTACGAGCCCTAGCCAAGGTCATCATCTTGTTGTGTTTTGGGAAAGACACTTCACTCTCAGAGTGCCTCTCTCACCGAGGTGTATGAATGGTTACTGACAAACTGTAAGGGAAATTTTAAAAGAAATGCTGTCGATGGACTACCATTGTCTCCAGGAGGATACAAAAACAAGAACTGAGCGCCTCAATCGTGGGCCGTAAGGCTTGTGAATTGTTTTCACTTAGTTTGAACCCCAAGGACCATATCAAGGCTATCAGTATCCCTTAAACTGCACATTCTTGGCAATGAGTAAGGGGAATTTAGGCTTTGAATGTTCTTGAGAAGTAAATGGTTGAATTCTATGGAGTTTTGGTTGACCTTGTCTTTTGCACGCGTTGCAGACCTCAAGCGGCCCCTCATGGGAACTGTTCAAGAGCGCCAAGGTGTCATTCCGTTACCCGCTGGCCGGCCTAGCCAAGCGATCGTGGACGTGTCTGAAAACATGAGAGCAAAACTGTACTCCATGTTTTGTAAACTTGGTGAGTGTTAACAGCTTGTTTGACGCTGCAGACCGTGGTTTGACTTACTGTGTTTGGAGTTTTTCTCCTATCATTTAACTCGATTTTCTTTGCAGGGTTTAACGCAGTTCCTGGTCTATCAACTCTGGATTATGTTACGGTGGCTGTAATCGAGAAATATCTCGACTTCAAGGTAAGGAATGCGACACCATAAACTACAGGTGACGGTTTGGATGTTGCGTGACGACCCAAATAGAAAGCTTCGAAGATAACGTTAGGTTACATAATTCTAGGAAATCGCTTTCGAGTCTTTCCGGCCCTAAAGCAGACGAATTTCTGCCTGTTGTTTAACGTCTTCCGTCCCTTACTCGCAGGCTTCTTTTGAGGGAAGTTCTTACACGGCAGCGAGAAGATAATTATGAATTTTATGTTCAAGTGGTAAAAGTAATTTCACACTTTTGACTGAAACCCTAAGCGATTTTCAAGTTCATTCAACGCTAGAAAAGGTGGAAATTGTGACGTCGTTGAGCGAAACGACACTCCCAGGAGAGACATACGAAAAACATACCAATCGTATCCCGAATTTAGTGGCGCATGGAATATACGAGCGGTTTAGCTCCCAGTAACACTCTCCTCTATATAAGGATATTCTTTTGTTTTTTTCTTCATGTAAAGATGCTGGAAGTGTGGCATGAGATTAAGGTAGAGCTGGAACAAGAGAACATCCGACCCGTTTCTCCAGATGTCGACAACATGATGGAAATCACCAGGATACTGAACGATAGGGCTGCTGGGGTGTCAGCTACTCAGGTCTGTCTTAGGGAGGATAGAGAAAGGAAAAATAGGGGCAGTGGTGAATCTGTACCTTTTACCCGCTTCCATATTGCGCAAGCTCGCGTCGCTAATGAACGTCAGGTATGCTTGTGACGTGGCATGTACATTCAAGTCACGCTTGGCGTGACAGTCAACTTTCATTAAAGCGGACATCCTCAGGAGCTTCATTTGGTCTCTGTAATGGCGAGAGTTCGGAACAGTGGGATGCGATGTAAAAATGACCCAGTTTTTGGTTGTAAAGTATCACATATTGCCTATACTGCTATACTCTTTTAATTACATTTCCGCTCTCGTTTAATTCGTGATACACGTTTTCTGTGATACCTAATCATACAGCATAAGCAAAATATTGTAAAAGCTAGTGAATATTTTAGGACTGCAGAGTAAATATGCCATTTAATACGTCCAAGTTGTCCGTTGTAACGAGAGAAAGTTAGTTTGGGACTACGTGATAGCGCGAGCCCACAATAGTAAGAATCGTTTCCATACACTTCTTTGTAGTTTCGGCCGGGGATGTGATTTCTGCCTGTAATAGCGGGGTTTCCCGCTATTGCGGGGTGTCGTAATAGCGAGGTTTCCGTTGCGGGGTGTCCGTAATCGCGGGGTGTCCGCATTTGCGGGGTGTCGTAAATACAGGGTGTCTGTAATCCAGGGGTCTCCCCGCAAGTCGAGAGTTGACTTTTTGTTTGTTTTTGCTTTGTTTAGAATCAGCTAATGCAAGCTCAGAGAAATCAGGAACTTATCGAGGAAGAGGAGTATTACGAGTTTGTAAGTAGTTACTAGTTTAGATTCATTTTTTTAGTTGTGGAGTGGGGGACATTCGTTGCTTGGTGAAGCGTGAGAGAGGGTCAGTGTGAGACAATCCTGGTTGCATGTTCTATCTGTGGCGTAGCGAGGGTCATTATTTTGATTTTAGTTTGGACGATTGTAAGAATTTTGTCTTGAGCTTACGTCGTGTCGTGTTTTTTTATTATTTTTATTTTAGGTAAAGGAAAATCATCGCCAGGAGGAGAAGGCTTTCAAGGATTTCTGTGATTTTGTTGACAGAACATCTGATTACACAGTTCTCACGGTGAGTCCTTGTTACTAAAATAGATGCTAATGTTCCAAGGAACATTAGCACTTTTTTAACACAGCTTTCGTCACATAGTAGTTCCAAGTGCTACACAGCATCAATTTAATTTACTAAAATAGATGCCGGCTCTTTCATTCATGCAAGCGAAAAAAACGTTTAGAGCGTACGCTCAGTAGCGAGCGCGTTTCTCCGTGTTCAGTTATCCAATTTCGCTTTTGATGCCTACTTATTCATTTACCATATTTTTGCTCTTTCAAGTCCTCTCTTATACTAGGTTTCTTTTTTTAAAATAAATACTAAAATAGATGTATGTAATTCAAGGGAAGGGGTACTAATATAGTTACTTTTCGATATTTTGCTCTTTCCACTTTCCTTTCGCTGCACTTTATTTTTAACAATACTATATTCATATCGTCAAGTGGAGAAATAAAAAAAAATCAAAAATACAAATACATGTACTTGCATTTGGAAGAACGGTGGTTTTCGCGACGCATCCTTCGAGCAAAATGATTACTGTATGAGCTTGTTGGTGAACAGTACTTTGCCGTTCTCTCAGAAAGCCCACAACCCACCCTCAGTTTCCTCTGTAAGACAACAACCAGAATTATGTTCAGTTTTCTACTCACGATGTCTTGACGTAGATCTTGAGTAGGGCGCGTAGCGGGCGAGATTTTGTGCGCAAGTGGTTTGTTTCGGGCCAAAACCGCGGACCGCATAGGTCACTCTCCTCTAGTCTATATAAGCACTCGCGAGCCAAATCCCGCCAGATACGTTACTAGATCGTGACCAATATGGGATTGAGAGACATGATCATCTGTTCAGTGAAATCCAAATTCCCCTTACAAGAATTATAAAAAATGCATAACGTCGAGTAAGGAGATTTTGGATAGTTATGAATCGATTAATTGCTTTCTGTCTATACTTAAGCTCCAATTTTGAATTTAGTCGTGATCTGAAATTTTTACAGGCAGCGAAACGAAAGCAGTTAAGTGCCATAGACGCTTCAAGGCTTCAAGGAATATCAACCGGGTAGGTGATATATTTTAATGCCATTGTTTGTCATTTTCCGGCATCCGAGGAAACACTAGCCCTTTTCAATCGGAATTCGATTCTTTGAGGCGTTTTTGGGGAATGTTAACAGGCAGCATGCTACCTCTAACTCGTGATGCACTCGCACTAATTTGTGAGTGGTTAATAACAATCAGTATGTCTTCGAGTATTTCCGTGCCAATCGTGAAACTTCTTCTCTTCCTTTCTTTGCTTGTTGTAAATGTGCGTTCACGGCCTCCACTGATTTTTCGTCTTTCTCTGTAGGACACATCATGACACACTACAAGAAGACCTTAACACAACGGTGAGTATATATGACGAATAGCGAGTAAAAATGTTCTATGCGCTAATCTACACCTACTGTAGCTAATTCATAAGCACGCCACTTAAACTGAAAGAAACTAATATACCTGGTTTTTTGAAGACCGGGTTAGCAAAGATAACGACTCATTTTACTACTTGGCAGTTAAAAACAATAACATTCGAAAGGCGATTGAAAGCTTTTATCTGACGCTGGGCAGTAGGTTAAAGATCCCTAGAAGCATTCCAACGAGACGAAGTTTAAAATGACGCAAATTTTAAAACATTTGTTCAGTAACTTGACTTCCGGCGAAGTTTCAAAGCGGTGTCATTTCAGCCTGGAAATGTTTAACTGTTGAGTGAGATGCAGCGAAAGAGTGTCTGGTTAAGGCTTACATAGCAACTCAAATAGTCATGGTAACTTAAACACTACTTTTTTCGCGGTCCGATAAACAACAGGATTTCACATGGAATAGACAACAAAGTGAATGAAACATAGTGCACAAATTGTCACCTTACCTTACACTGGCCTATGGTTCAATGCCATTAGAGCCCGCTGAAATTAGACCTAGATCCAATTTTCCCGTGTCGAGAGTGGCTTTTTCCAAGGTACGATCAGCTAAGCCGCTAAATATCGACGAAACAATATGATATTAATGCCTGGCACAGACTACTTGGCGAAACCGCAGTTAAAGAAACCCTTCACATACCTATCCACGCCATGCGGAAATCACACAATCACACACTTTCGCGGCACCGGCTACGTCTTATGGAAGCTCCCGGATGTAGAGTCGAGCGCTGGGCGGCGAACACATTAACCCTGATTTTATTTCAAGTCTTGGCCCGGGTAAGCGTTCACCTGCAAGTTTGCTCTCACCTAATTCATTTGACTCCTAAGAGCCAGTTCCCGAGGCCAAAAGTGGTCCCTTCTCAGAGCTTTACATGATGCTCTCAGGGAAACTTTTCTCAAGGTGACCAATATCTAAAAGTTAACTGCTAAAAGGCACTGAAACCAGCTTTAGGCGCGCTCTGATTTCAAATAACTGCGACTTGTATTAAAGAGAGAATTGTGGATAGGGTCAAACACATAGGGGCGGGGCGGGGTAGCGAAGAAGGGGGGCGGGGGTGGCAATTATGTCTACATCCACTTCTACACAAATCTCTAACCAGAAAACAAGCCAAAAAAAAAAGCCGACATCAACCGTGAACAACACAGTAAACAAGCTAATATTAGACATGCTAAGTTCTTAAAAATTACACAATTAAGGTTTGCCGACCCGGTTTTCATAACTTCATGTATAAATATATTAACAAACTTATAATAAGATTAAAAATACAAACATGACTGATTAGTCGAACTAGGGTCTAGCGAGAAACAACTCCAGCTTAGTGGCCAGAGCGCGACTTGCACCTGCGACTTCTCTATGGTTGACAATTAAAAAGTCGTTATAAAAGTGTGTGCGGTTTCACGCAGAGCGATCTACTCCCTGTACTAATTCGTATGCCTTTTGATGTGTTTGTATGTAGACTTTCTGTGGCAGGCTAGTGGAAATCGAAAGTACACCACTTGAAATAACAAGAACAATCCTCGACACTACCTCCACAAACGAGGACAAAAAGCCTCTTGTAGCGGTAGGTGTGATTATTTTTAAGATGTAATATATTAAACACGAAATACCTTGTTTGAGCACATTTTCAAACAGCAAGAAGAGAGTTGAAAATACGACGCGTAGCAGAGTATTTTTGGCGAATCTGAAGGTGTTTGGAAATTTGGTGAGACACTGTCTTGAGTGTGTATATATCTTCTCAATCGAAACTTAAACCATCAGGGTAATGATTTCCTTTGTTTAACTTGATAAATTGTAATTGAGTTTGAGGACTTCATATAAAACTTCTATTGTGTGCCGCCAACCCAGCCTAGCCGAGAGACTGAGTAGGGGAGGGAGGGGGAGACAATAACGCTGACTGCCTCGGAGTCCATCATGCATCGCGCTGCCAGTCGCCGAGGAAACGCTATGCACCTGGTGATGAGGCAGGGAAATCCTCGTAAAATAAATTTCATTCTGATGACGCAGCACTTCTTAGGGCCTGTTTACATGGAGGGAGGGTGCCCCGGCTAACCGGGCTACCCGGCTAGAAGGGTTGACATATGGCCCGCCTTTACATGCAACTCACCTAACCGGGACGGTGAGTGGGCTGCGTGAGCTATCTTTTGAGCGACTTCTAAGCACAACAAACATAACGGCCGACCAAGGAAACTTTTTTCCGTCTTCTTTCAGCTTCCTACACGGGCACGGGCTAGATCTCTGCCCGAGACTCGTCAGATCTCTTCAGATTGACACTCATTCTGTTCTGCAGATAACACTGGCAAATGGTAACTGCGAAAAAATTCACCTCACGCCGCCATGCCTTCATGGTTTATCTCATCTCAGCCAGCCGGGATAGCCCTGCACGAACGTTTACATGGTAAAAAGCTATCCCGCCTAGCCGGGTGCCCCGGGCAAGTAAACAGGGTGCCCCGGGTAGGCGAGCTTCCCAGTCTAGCATGTAAATGCTTCAATGCGTTTTCTAGAGAAATGTATGAGAAGTTTGCCCTTCCAGAGTAGCCCGGTTAGCCGGAGCACCCTCCTTCCTCCTTCTATATGTAAACAGGCCCTTAGATCCGTGTAGGTCTTAGATTGGTTGTCAATTGCACTCTGAAGTATAAAACCAAGTATATAAACCTCTGTAAAGCTTCGAACAGGTAGCAGGTGCATGCAGGAAAATGTACGAGAAAAAAAAACATGGACACGTTGCTGCAGTATGTCCCTGGTACATTTTCTCTTGTGTGTTCATGCACTTTCCACCGTATGTCGTTGCGGCACATGCCTGCGATCTGCCCCTTCGTGTTTTAGCACCACTCCCAGGAGTGGACTATTCTTGATCCCCTCCCCCAACCCTGTCAAGTCTCTCGTTTTGCTTTGGCGTCCAGTTCTCTCGCGATTCTATCCGTACCTTCAACGCTCGCATGAAAATACGAGAAAACAAGAGGGCTGTGAATCCCGTACGAGCGATGTCTGTTGTCTTTGTCAACGAATAGGTTCGGGAAATACTCTTTATGTTTACGCAACAGTCACTTCTAAAATTTCACGTCATTTCTGTTGGCAATCTGTTTTAACAGACTTTTCATTTTCTTTTCCAGTAACCAAGAGTCGACCTCAACGATGGATTACGTCATGGAAATTTGCAACCTTTCCAGTCTTGTCGAATATACCCACAATTGTAAATAATTTAACAGGTGTAGATTGTAAATAAATTTAGTTGTCGCCACAAGGCTCGCGAGGATTTTGTTTAAAGAAATCAATGTGTTTTCACACATCACTTGTACATAAAGAGCGTTTTAGTTGGCGTTTTAAAGTAGCACCGAACCAAACCCTATTGTAAAGATGTTGTGGCGAGGTAAACATCTTTGTAACGTTTTTTTATATTGTACAAAATGAAAAAAAAAATGTTTAATGAAGACCTATTGTTTTCATTTGTTTTTTTTCTATCTTTTTTTAATGCTTCTTATGCTTCAATCTGCTATACCGTAAAATTCTCCGAAAGTAACGACCCACCCGAAAGTAGCGGCCCTTACTACAAAAAAAAAGCTGTATTACATTTGATACGTTTCAAGCATTACTTTTGGTGCCCTTTTTTTAGACAGTCTTCTTTGTTTATTGGTAAGGTACATAACGAACTGTTTAATAGGCCATGTCCGAGTTCCCTTGTGCCTTATGAAAATGACTTTGATTTGCATGAAAATGAAACTTGCAGAACTCATTTTTATTTGGAAGGTTTCGCGCTTAGATTCCTTTTGAAACAGAGGCACAAGAGAACTCGGAAAAGTCTCCTGATCTGAAACGACTGTGAATTACCGTACAAACGTTTTCAACTGTCCGAAAGTAACATTTATTTTGTAAGTAACTGTTATCCTGGATGGATGAAGATTGCGTTTGGTTGAATGACTTGCTACCGGCCTTTCTGTCTTTTCTTCTTGTTATGTGCAACCCGTAAAATAGCAGTCGCCATGACCACCGACCCAATCTGGCGGAGCTTGCTTGGTTTGTCGCAAGCATTCCATCTCGCGGGTTTGCCTGTCCCGCGGTGGTCTTTCGCGGGACTTGCAGGTAACCTGGGAAGATGTAATGGTGTCTCATACAACAGGTCTGACGTGAGTGCAGCCCTGATCTCTCAGTAAACCTGTTTTCACCGGATTGAATCAGGGAAGCTGTTACTGGGCTTGCGACTCGAATATCAAAGGCGTCTTGTTGATAATCCAGGCTTGTTGTTCGAAGTGCACCTCCTGATTGTTCGAAATGACTTGTTCGTTTGCCACGAGGGCTCTTTGGAATACCTTCTCGTAGGTCAGGAATCGGGTCGCGCACACAGCAGAGTGGCTTCAGCTTCTGGTTACGCTCGGCTTCTGTGTGAAGGCCTTGAATGGAAACAAATGTATGTCTTCTCAAAGTGCTAATTGCTCTTATGTTGGAATCTTTTCTCCTTCCGTCAATAACACATGGCAGGCTCAGACGCTTTCCCGCAAACCTTGAAGACGCTGTGTATAGAGTAAGGCTTTCAATTAAGCTCTCCTTCGCCAAGGAGATCCTTCGCAACTCTCTGTCAATATAGAGCTTTTACCGTGAGATAGAGTCGAGTGTCTGCTTCAGACACTTATCCTCGATGCAGTTTTGCATTTGCACTCTCTTATTTCTTTCCGCTCAAGTCTGGACATCTCGTGCGTAGGTTGTTATTTTTCATCAACGGCAAAGTTGTGATATTGTTGATATGCACCGAAGTGAAATGCGGGAAGAGCTGTTCTTGTATAATAAACGCCAGATCCGATTTTGTTAAAACCAATTAAGGGCTTAAAGTAAATAAATACATTGACTTTCATAGATAGGCGATTTCAACAGTTTACGACCAAAGCACCAATAAGCTGCGTGTTTAATGAAGTATTTAGCACCTCCTGAACAATCTCTTCACATAATACTTCAAAACTCTATATAATGTAAGTCCAACTTGTTTCAAGCTAACGCCTTCAGTTAGAGAAGATTTTTGTCTCACTTTATACATCATCATTTGTACACAATTTTTTTGTACATCACATTAGAAATTCATTCTTACAAGCACAAGTAATTATTTAGTGTACCTACTATTGTTTGGGTTGCTAGAGGCATGGATAGCGTTTTTCATTTATTATTCCTGTAATAACCAATCCCCCGCCTAGGCCTAGTCCTCGCCGCTGCGTATAAATATTTCTTCTTTCGCGCGAGTTATGCAAATCGTGAGCTATTTCCATCGCTCGAAGACTCAAGTTGTTGAACTACGTTACGTCTTTGTTTCGTACGCTGTATTCCTAAATCGTCAGGTAATGTCTTGTATTTCTTAGGTTATTCGTATTCCTGTTGCATGTTATTCGTGTTCTTGTTATTTTCCATTGTTATATAGGTTTTTCAGCTCTTAACGCGTTATGTTGTTAACTTTATTCTAGAAACCACCGGCAACGTCATGTGCATTAAAGTAAAGAGCTCTGGTTGTCTTTAAGTTTATTGAACTCTTATTGATCGATTACTATCGTCGGTGCGTTGGTTATAATTCCTTTAGCCAGGAACTGAGCTGAGAAACGTCTACCTATTACACACCAGACGCAGATTAATAATCCAATCATTTTCGAACACTTTATTGCTACTGACAAAACAAAACGAAATAAAGCTCACAACGAAACGCTGTTACTACCTTGCCCGAGCAATTTTAAAATAATTAATATTCTGATATTCAAGTAATATTCTTTGGATAGACAGAATGTCAAGTAATTTCAATTACCAAAATGGTACGTACATAACTGTATCGACACACTGTCGCTTCCTTTCTTTATGCAGTACAATTAACACTCTCCAGTGAAATTAATTTTCTGTTCGTTCTGTTGTGAGTAATTCTGGAGCGGTTGTCATTTCTTCAGCCTCTTCTCTAAAAGCATCAGCTTTCTCTTCTAACAGCATCTGAAAAGAAAATGCGAACTCAAGCAAGCTAAATAACAAGCTAAATATATGAATTCTTCATAGAAATTAGCACACTTAGTTGCTTTTAGTTTTGAGAATAGACTTTTGCTCGTAAAAGAAGCACGGAATAACTGTTGATTGAAAGTGAAAAGTACACACTTTTATTTACTGCTGGGGGGGGGGGGGCCCCGTAAACCTGGAATGGTCTACCATCCACGGTGAATAGAAATACTTCTCGTCACTCCATGGTACGGAAACCGTGCATGCAAATTCCATGCAAAAAATTTCTCGACATGTAAATCGTCGGTAGTCTTCAAAAGAATAACTCAAAGCTAGCGATTTACTATCAGGTCCAAGTATGTAACAAAACAAGCGAGTGTAGTACCAGTGTTGTGAATAATTAGGTTGCATTTTAAGTTTTCTGTACAAAGCCTTTCTGTAAAACTGACACCAGATTTGTGCAGAGTATATCGACAAAAAAATGAATGGGAAACTGAAAACGACTGTACGCGCTATTTTGCAGCTAAAGAGATCGTACGAACTGATAGTAGTGCCGTGGAATCTCATTAATTCGTCACCAACGGACCACAAATATCTGGCCATATTAACGGGGTGGCCGCATTTAACAGGTTCTTTAATAAGAAAATGACTGACTAAGCTTTTGTGCAGGCCAAAATAAAATGACCATAATGACAAGGAGACCGTGTTAACGAGGAGACCGTAAAGAGAGGTTCCACAGTAATAATTCATTTAAATTAAAAAAAACGCTATTAAACTAAAATTAAATAAAAAAGAAAGTAATGTAAAATGAAAGAAAGTAATTCACACATTAAGATAAAGAGGTTTTACCTTGGCCGCCGAAACGATCTGATGTGCCTGACGCCTGGCGAGATGTTCAATCTGTGTTACAAGTGAACTGACATCAGCCCAGGCCAGGCTGCTAAGGGTTTTATAGCCTGCCTTCAGTAGCTGGCGTGCACGAGCCTGTAAAGTAATAAACATAACCATAAATGTCACATCTGAGTTAAGGGGGGAAAACTTTGTTAACAATGAGCGATACATCAGTAAGACCAGGTTAGACATTTCGTGACTTCTATATGAAGTAACAGAGAATAAGACTAGGTTAGTTCATTTGTTATGGTCAACACGCGTCGTCTCTGGCTGCTTGCGTTTAGCTTTCATTTTGTGGTTTGGGTGACACTGTATTACATATATTTAGGCCCAATGTACGTAAATAAAAAAATTCAGCTTCCCGCAGCAAGCATTCCGATAGTGTTACGGTTACGTGACTGTAATCTCAACTAACTAGGCTATTTCCGAGTTGTCATTTTCCTCTGTATCAAAACGAGTCTACTTGCGAAACCTTTCTAATTCATGTGAAAATGAGTTTCACCAACAGGTTCACTTTCATGAAAATCAAATTTAATTTCATATCAAAGGTTCTGCACGAAGACTCGTTTTGAAACCGAGGCACTCGGAAATGATCTATTTCTTGGGTTGGACTCCCGGTGTCCGCATCTTAAAATTTCATTCTTCTTCATTTTGAATTAAAGAACGTCGAGTACACTTCATGTACAAATTAGGTAAGTGAGAAAACTCGTTCCGCTCATTGAGAACTAAGGTCCTCTTGAAAAGTTTAGTACTTACCTGTTTAACACCAGGTACTTCCATCAGAGGTACAAGCTCCAAACTTGCCGTGTAGGACAATTTCTTCACCATGGCTTCAAGTAACAGAGACACGCCCCAAAACTCCTTCAGTTCCTGAAGGAGTAACACAAACAGAGAAAGAATCAACACTTGATAATTTACTTCGAGGGGTGGATCACTAACTCCGAATGACGAGAAACACTCTATCATGGCCTCTTAATATCACGTTAAATAGCTCGTCTCTTACACAGAGGCACCGTTTCAATCTTTTTGGGGGATTCGGCTTCTATAAAACGGATTGTTTTGCTGTCTTTTTGAGGATGGTGCCTACTTTTGTTAGTGCGCACACGTTCTGCGCATCACGTAAGCCATGGTTTAAGCGGGCGCGCTGGGGTTGACATTGACGCAATCAACTACGCCACCAAGCACACAACAAAAATTAAAGCCAAACTTTCCTACGGTGACCAAATCAATTTTAATGAACCTGTACTTAACCCAGGGAGACCAGAATAGCAGCACATCGCTAAGCACTGACTGTTAACGTCTTCCAGCTGACAACCTAGCTGTCATCTTTCGAGAAGTACACGGAAATCCAGCTGTAACATGTACCTGTAGATGGCGTAGTGCACGCGCAGAAGCGCAAATGTCTTACTTACTGGGGAGGTGACAGGAACAAATGTAACGGGCATCGTAAAAGTTTTCAAAAAAGATCAATAAGTTTAAAAAACATGTGGTTACCCCTACATTTTTTGTTGCGAAATAGAAGCAGCAAGCCTATTCAACATGTGATTAGTTTCTGGTTGTGAGCAAAAGGTATTTAGACTGTATTTTAGCTGAACCAGAGGAAGGCTGTCAGAAACGCTAAAAGCCCTTTTGCAACGATTTTGTTATTAAAAACGTACCAAAAATGATTTTAATGTTGCCATTTTCCATTTAGTTTAAAGACCTTTTTAAATGTGTTTGCCTCTCTGTATGTAAAGGCGAATTCTAAGGAAATCTGCGAAGAAATATCGTTTCCCTTTTTTTAAAGAAAATGCTGATGTCAGCATTTTTGTTGGGATTCAAGACTAATTATCTCGAAAAAATGCGTGGCTACCCCTATTTTTCTTTGTGGATTTCAATAGCCCTTGCAAAGATCTACTTTTTCCGCGTGGTCCTAACCTGGCGCAAAAACCTTTGTATTTAGTAGGCCCCGTCCTTAAGGCGGCGAAATACGAGATACAAAAGCCCTCATCTTGTCACGCAACACTGCTTCGTTGCAAGTTTTGGGTCGATGTTTCGCATTTTTCACCTTGCGTGATCAACTGGTTGCGCAACAAAGCGGGCTGAAGAACGTTGTTGCGAAAAGTAGAGCGCGGGTCTACTTGGAGCAACAATTTTTTTTTTTGCTCGTTTATCATCGAACTCGCAACCTGTCACGCAACATATTTGCTCATGCTCATATTTGCTCGAGGGTTTTTGTATCTCGTATTTTGCCGCCTTTACTCTTTCACGGAATTTATTCAGCGTGATTACTTCTAGTATGATAATTTCAGTCTTAAGAGTCCGAGGACCATGGGTTTATTTTATTCCATTTTATTTTTCAGTCGTGCCCTGTTTTCTGCTTCCCTCGCTGACCATCCTTTATCGTTCTCTCTCAGTTTACCAATTCTTCATCTAGAGCTAGCATTAGTTTCACTTGACTATTGAAAATAATTCGCATTTACTTTGGTTGCTTCACTTCGCTTTGCGATTGGCTTAAAATTCTCGCGGCACTTTCTCGACCAATCAGAGGTAAAACCCAAACCAATCGCGACTCACTCGCACAAGTTTTCCCGCGATTTGTGTCGGCTACATGTATTTTCGTCGAGTCTTGATTTGTCCACTGGATTTCCAGTGTCCTTTGAGACGGCGCGCCCAAATGATTGGTTTTGGTATGCCGACCCTAAAAATCTCTCTAGAGCACGCCACGCATTAAATGTTTGGTGTTCAACCTCGTACTTACCCCAGTAAAGTGCACCATACACGAAGCGAACGAAGAAGCTGAAGTCAACAGATTCTGCACAAATCCTCGTGTAACCTTAAACACATTGGCTACTTCCCATACGGTGTGTTCTTTCAACAACTTGTAAAGGATAAGAGTTAAATAAAACCGCTTCACGGTAGCTTCCTCACTCGTGTCCTAAATACACCGCAAGAAAAAAAACATGAACTGTTATAGGTTAATACGAAGAAAGAGGCTGACTAGAGAGTGTATGCTGAATGGACAGGGGTTATATTAAGGGGCACGATGGAATGGCTTATTAAGAGGTCAGTTCAAGAGAGAGTTGATGATAAAGGGGCTAAATTAATGGGAAAGGATTACTAAGAAAGTGATCCGAATTCTACAGAAAGCGATTAACAAACGGGAGTATGTTAAAGAATATCTTAAATTGAGTGGGAAAAAAAGAAAAGTTAAAATCAGGAACTAAAGAAAAATCTCTTAAGCGATCATTTACAAAAGTAATAACAATTTCATCAAGAGGTCCTTTTTTAAAATCTAACAAGGGAGAAAGAATCTGGTCGCATTTTCCACTTTCCTCTCTAGGGCTAAAAGTGCAGACTTCAAAGGCATTACTGGGGAGCTTAAGCAAGGACGACGGCGACTCCGAGGAGGATACCTACTACAAATGAATTTATATTCTACAACCGAGATTTGTCTAGGTCTGTTCAGTACGCCAATGGCTCTAAAAACTCGCTCAAGCTAAATATGCAAAGATGGCGTTCAATGCCAAATGAAAATACGTACAATTAGCCATCGTCGTTCACGTTCCTCAGACTACGCAGAACTCGGTCATTTCACGTTGTTGTTGTTTTGGACAGGACGGAAAGAAATGTACAAAGATTTATAACGCACGTGCACAGCTATTGGTTCGCTCATTAGACCTTTTGTGACGTTCTCGTCGCCGTCTTCGTCTTCTACTTATTAGGAAGTTTAAGAAAACCACCGCGGCAACGGGAACGTCGCTAAACAAAAGCTTTAATGAGCAGAACAACGGTTCTGCACGTGCGTTATAAATCTTTGTACATTTCTTTGCCGTCTTCTGCAAAACAACAGCGTGAAATGACCAATTCTGCGATGGCTGATGAACGTGAACATGGACAGTTAATTTTTAAAATTCTATTTCAAATTCAGTGCGGTGTCCCAGATTCAGTTTCGCGATAGCTTTGACAGTGATAAACAAAATAAATGACATAAGAGTATCCCGAGATTCGTGGGTAAAATGTTAATTCATTTTTTTACCGCCGTTGGCTTCGGCGACGCCGTAGTAGCTTCTAGCGGTGTCGAGTTCTATTTACCTTTTTCCCTCGCTGTCGAGTTGCTCAATTCTATTTA
>CM042752.1:3167387-3183822 GCA_022496165.2 Catalaphyllia jardinei
GACAAGGCTGGCAGATCCAGAACTAGATTTGGTCCAGTTGCTGATAAAATGTAGACCTTCCAGAACTTACAAGGACACTAATGAAAATATCGATGCGCAGTCTACGTCCACGGCAACAGCTTCGATTTCTGCAATAGGCCGTGCTGTCCAAGAACGCCTAGCAGAAGGGAAAATGACTTGGAAAAAGATGACGAGGCCAGCAGGGGAAAACTTCACTCCTGATAATCAAGTTGGATACTTTAATAGAGTGTAAAGACTTGTTGGACTGCTGAATTGTCAGCTTTTCCTTTAATATAATAATTTTTAAACGTACGTGACATGGAAATAGGTTTGTTCATTTCTTCAACACTGTATAGTTAACCAGTATTGAATGCAGGTTCAATTTATACACAGAAATTGATGTTGAGTATCAGGTGGATTTAACTTAGTTTTATTCATTTGTTGTTGTTTTGGTAAGCCCTGCTCAGTTTTATTCATGTTGCTGCTTCGGTGAGCGCTTACTGTAAATCGAGGAAAAAACCTATTAACGATTTAAATCAATAAAATAGCGTTTTTTTTTATTTCATAGACCTCAAGCATAGATCAGGTATTTTCTTGCAGAACAAAAACCACCTTTTTTAATTAGTAAACAACAAGTATTTCAATGAGTACAGTAATGTTGAAAATATAGACAAAAATATGGAAAGTCGCGGGTTAAAATTGCAGTTCCCACGGTTCTAAAATTAGCAACTCGCTGTCGAACAAAACTGACAAATCTCGGGGCTGGTAAGAAACGTTCAATTTTGCCTCCACTACTCAACCAGTACACACAAGACAACAATGTTCATATATGGGCGCGTGGGCCAGCCAAGGCACCGTGCCGTTTATTTAACATATATGAAAATATGTACAAATATCAAGTATTATCTATAAACGAAAGAACAGAAGCACCAAAGCCAGACACAAAAACCCCCCAAAAAAACCAGCAGGTGGAAAAAACACGGGGACCGTGTACCCCCGACCAAGGGAGTGGTGCAACCCTTGGGGTTTTAGGGTATGCTAGTGCCTAAACTATAAACACCAATAAACACACTAATAAAATTAAGAGAGAAAAGCAACCTAATAACACGGTGAAGGCCGACCGTAGAATGCATCACCTTCCTAACGACCACGAATTTCAAACTAAAATCCCATAACTCACTGCGCACTTACCCCCTCCCCAGACCTCTGATACGTGACGGCAAAATAGTAATTTATGATAATACGGTGCAATCACAAATTACATAATTCAACACTATAAAATTTGCTGTTCTGGACTTATACGTAAACACAAAAGTATAACTTACAGAAATAAATAATTAATGAAAACGGTTGAACATCTCTGTTCTCAAGAATCTCATTTGTCTGAGTGAAAATGATTATCTCCAAATAGCCGTGCTGCTGAAGTACAGCATTGATTTCATTCACGAACTGAATTTGCGCGTGTATGTGACCGGCCCGCAAATGACACTTAGTACAGGCGCTGCGTTGTATAGGCTGTTACTTTTAGAATCTATGGGTCTCTGTGAGAAGGACTGCTCAGGTAAGCTATTTCATGTCATTTCCTTGCAATTTCAGCTTCTTGTTTTCTTCAGTTTGAATTTGTTTTGTTCTGTTTTCTTTTCTTTTAATTTTTCAAGCTGATACCAGTTTATTTTTGTTTCATTTAATTGTTGAAAATTTAATTTTACATATTTTTCTCATAATTATGATAATTATTGCATGTTCCGGGATGTTCCGGAATGTTCCGGAATGTTCCATGTTCCATGTTTTATCGACGGCCCATGGGAACAAGTGGTGACGATTCGTTAGCTTTAATTAAATGTACTCCCTTATGAAAAACAGAAGTGTCAAGTTACCATTTCTAACTAAAAATAGCAAACATGTCGGGGAAACAAGCGTGCACGATTCAACACCTCTAATTGAATTTACTCCCTTGTGAAAAACAAGGATGTCAAATTACCCTTGGTAACTAAAAATAAAAATATCTCGTTACATTTGCATACAAGAACAAAACAATTGTCACTTCCACTTATTTTGTAAATGTCAAAACCGTTTCAATCTAAATAGTCCCGCCTCCTCTAAAATATGTCCTTTTAACTAGAAGCGACGACTCGTGACCTCTAATTGAATTTACTCGTTGTGAAAAACAAAAGCGTCAAGTTACCCTTTGTAACCTGAAATAACATATCTCTTCCCATTTGTTTACTACCGACTCATGAACTACTTCAAAACACAAAACTCATTTCGTTCATAACTAGCCACCATTACACTTAAACAGCACAATGTATATTATTTAACTGTCACAATTCCCTCCAAACCGGACTAAAAATCACAAACCGGCAACATACACGTTAGTCTCTATTATTCAATCACCAATGTCCTTGTACTTAATACAATCATAGAACTTCCTGACTTAGGTTGTCTTAAACAAGGAATTTTCTTTTTCTTCTACTACAGTTCGAGCTGGCTATTAATGTGATAAAGCGAAAACCCTGATAACATTGACGAGAAAAGATTAAGTTTCAATTTCACTACAACACGCAAACGATTCGAACCTGGTCACAACCTCTTCACATTCCCACTAGTGCATTCCGCCCCCTCAAATACAATTGTTTCTATCACAGAAACCACATCAACATTAGTAGTAGAGCGGCTAACACTCATTTAATTCAAAACCTTATATAATGCTCGCAGTTATATCCCAAACGCTATATGTTTCTTCGACTGATTATCCAATTGCTAATGACTATCAAACCCGCCCACAAAATCCTCAGCCTAACCCAGAGAAAATGTTGAGGTAAACCCAATATATGAATACTTCCTTCACTTTTACAGGAGAATAAATATGGCCGTTCTCAATTGAATCGGGATCAAATCGGGATCAAATCAAACCAATTACCTTTACAACAGGAAATTTGATTGGTGTTTAATAGTAGATCTAATCTGACTGGTGTGACATACATACATCTCCCACTGATCCACTCACTGAACCACCCGTCCATAACATACCCGACGTGCCGACTAAGGGGTATTTTTTCACAAAAAAATAACTCAAAAATGTATTCGGCCTGCAGGTTCATTTTCATGTCAGTCAAACTCACTTTCATATGAAAGGTTTTGCAGGAGGACTCGTTTTGGGAAACGGGAACTCGGAAATGGTGAATTCTTACCTTATGTTTGTCAGCTTCTTTAACAATAAGAATACTCTCTCCTGAAGTGTCAATGCCTGCTCGTCCAGCTCTGCCGATCATCTGTTTGTACTGACTCTGACTGAGCATGGAGATACCCACATACGGTGCACGGATGATGACTCTGATCGCAAAAATTAAAGACGGTGGCTATTAATACTACAAGTCAACTGAAGTCAATTTACACATTCTTCATCCGTAGTCCGTAGTCGTAGACCCTAATTTACAGTCTTTCTAAAGCCGAAAAATAGTAGTTTAAAATCGACGATGTTCGTAAACAAATGCAGAAAAATGTCGAACTAACTTGTGCTTGGATAAAATTTGTTTATTTCTCATATAGCTGTTTTTTTTCGTCCCAAATGAACACACCCTTAGACAAAAGTTTGACAAAATATTGATGCGAGGAAAGTCAGAGTCCGGCACTCAGAGAAATTTCCAGAAATAGGTCAAAGAAAAGTTTGATGTCTTCGCGCGCATGTTGGTACAAAATGGAGAAGGTAGAGGCCAGTGAAAAAAAAATGCGTATTGCCATCTTCTCTCCCAGCTATCACTTGTTAAAAATTGCCCCTTCAGCTCACTGTTTCATCCCTGCCAAACAGACTACAAACCAAGATTATTTGGATTTATCAACTGGGTTGATAATGTGAATTGGCCACTGTAAGGAGATTCGAAAGCCAACGTTTCGAGCGTTAGCACTTCGTTGGAGCGAATGGACTACAAACCTCTTTGCTGGCAAATTAACACCAGCTGCCAAAGTAGAGGTACATGTGAGAAGGCACAGCACACCCTGACTGTAGGCATCTTCTATCAGTTTCCGCTCGTCCATTGTCAGTCCACTGTGATGGTATGCAATGCCGAAAGGAATGGTCTGTTTCAACACAGGACACAGACCACAAGCTTCGTTGTACAAAGCCTTCATCAGTTGCTGCCTCTCCATGGCTTTCACTTGACGTAATTGCCTAGATGTGTGTAGCCAGATACTTGATTAAAATATTTGTAAGATAAGATATATTGGAGCTTTCATTATCACATATCAGATACTATATTGCAAGTTTTCGAACAGGAACTGCACTGAAACTATAAAAACTTTCATTTGACATAATTCCCTATTGTGTGTAACCAGATATCTCACTGTCACTCACTCCAAGGTTTAGACTGAGGAGAAAATCTACTGAAACCAAATATTGGAGCTTTCACTATTAAAGCTTTCACTTGACACGATTCCCGCCTAGACACGTGTAAACAGATACTTGACTACAAGCATTACAAGAGAAAGTGGACAGAAACCAAATATTGGAGCTAAAAAGCTTAATTCCCTTAACACGATTCCATTGACGTGTGTAACCAGATTTCTGACTACCGTATACGTTTTAGAGGAGAAAATGCACTGAAACCAAATATTTGGAGCTTTCGCTGGTGGATATCCTCGATTTTGTTAAGACCCTTCACCGGTTTAGTTAGTCCTTATGTTCTTCGCTCTGGTTTTGAAGGCCACAGACAACTTTTTGGGTTCTGATCTTACTTTTCGCAGCTCAACTTGCGGGAAACTCTTCTCAAATTGCCGAGTTATTACATGAAATAAGTGACGTTCTTAAAATGAAATGCCTCTGTCGCCTAGCTACCGAATACAACTCATAAAAACCGAATTTACGCTGCACCTGGGCATAAACTTTACGAGCAGTAATGCCAAATTTTCACAGTTCTTCTTAGTGGAACAAAAGACCAGGCAGGAGTGATCAGGAATAACCTCCAAAACGAGGGCTAACAATTGATCTGGATCTTGCATCAAGATTTCTTTGTTTTGGCCCTGAAAATAATGACAAGCATTTCAGAACAACAGTACAATGTTACAGCCATACAGCTTTAGGTGAAAGGCAAGGTAGCTTTATTGCAAGTGGTGTGATCACTGACAGAACTTATACATCAAGGGGTTTGGGTCCAGCACTGGCCAAGCTTTTGTGTATTCTTTGGCAAGACCCTTTGTATTTCTTTGGGCTTTGTGCACAAAGAATTTGAGGATTATGTATACGAGAGACATTCGAAGTGGTGTCAATTGATACCCTTGATCCACACTCAGTATTATTGATACCTCGATCAACAACACCCTATCAACATCTTGATCAATAGTCAGTCAACCAAAAAATTGACACTCGATTGACACTGAATCTACACTCAATCTGCAGTTGGCAGAGTGTTGATCGACTCATATGAACATCGCATTGATCAACTGACACATGATGGCATGTATGTGAAAATTTATGAACTGTCAACCGACTGGTGACTGAAATGCGGATTGAGTGTTGACAGAGTATTGATGTGGATATTGACTAAGTGCTGATCAACATGTTCATGTAGTGTCTATCGAGGGTATCGATGAACACTATACCGGTCCCAGAGCCCTTAAGTATGCATTGTCAGAATTTGAGATGTATAGGGGCCTGATACTCAGTACACCAAAACCCGATCCTTGGTCCGGCCCTAACACAGTGTTACGGGTTATGGCCCTTAATGGCAGCCCTGTCACACTACTTTGTTTTCATAAACCAGTGAAGCACTTTACTACCTGTTTGTTATTGATCCTCCTGACAACTTTACCAGCTTCCTCCTCAGGATCTGAAGGTTTAGGAACCTTGTAAATGGCATGGCCCACTTTCACAAATTCCTTCAACTCAACCTGATTAGAAACAAATTCAAACAATAATAATAATAATAATATAATAATAATAAATAGGTGCTTATAGGGCGCATTTCTAACCTCAATGCGCCTAACAACAAATAATTCAAATAATAATAATTAGTTAACAGTAATGTTTTTGAAACAAGAATGTTTTAAGCCTAGTTTTAAATGTTTCTACTGTCTCTGCTCTTTTAATATACTCGGGAATTGAGTTCCATAACTTCGGCGCAGTTGCTGAAAAAGCGCGGCCACCATAAAAGTTGGATTTGATAGATGGGGTGCATAGTAGTGAACGAGTTGATGATCTCAGTGTTCTTAGTGAGTGGTATTCTTGTATAATAGGTTCTAAATAACTGGTGGATTGCCCATTTAAAATCTTATACGTTACAAGTAAAATTTTAAAATTAATTCTTGCTTCGACTGGCAGCCAATGCAGATTCTTTAGAATAGGGGTTATATGGTCAGTACTTCGTGTTCCAGATATCATTCGAGCAGCGATATTCTGGATTCTCTGTAGTTTGTCCCTTTGATACTTTGGTATCCCGTATAAAACGCTATTACAATAGTCTAGTCTGGAAATCACAAGGGAGTTGACTAGCCTCTTCAACCCTTCATACGGAAGGTATCTACGGATGCGTCCAATAGATCTTATAGCAAAACTGGCCTTTTTGCATGTTTCGTTGATATGGTCATTAAAAAGTAGATTTTTATCCATTATTATGCCCAAGTTCTTAGCTTTTGCTTTGATTCCTATTGTATTATTAGCCAACGTTAAAGTCTCCAATGATGACGGTTGCTTCTTGAAACGGGAGGTGAAATACAGTATTTCGGTTTTACCAGGATTGCTCTTCAACATGTTCTTAGTGTTCTATGCAAAAACATCATTTACGCATGCTTGTAGGATTCCGACTGAATCGACAGAATGCTCAGGATCTTTAATAGCGATGTAGATTTGGGTATCGTCAGCGTAGAACATACAATTTAAATCATGAGTTAGTATAACATCTTGAAGAGGTGCCAAATAGAGAGTAAAAAGTAATGGGCCAAGTATCGAGCCCTGAGGCACTCCATATTCTAAGCATCGCGGTGAAGATGTAGAATCACTAATAGTTACTTGTTGGAAACGATCAAGCAAGTACGAAGAGAACCATTGAAGAACAGTTTCAGTGAAGTTGAAGTATGTTCGAAGTCTCGTAAGCAGAAGATGGTGGTCTATGGTATCGAACGCTGCTGATAGATCTAGCAGAACCAAGATTACTTCGCCTTGAGAGTCAAGTGTCCTGAGAATGTCATTACTAACTCTAAGTAGTGCAGACTCTGTTGAGTGGTGTTTGAATGAGAAAATGACATGGCTACAAAAAAAGCTTACTCAAGCTTTTTCCACCTCTTTATGTGAAATGTTTTCATAGATAATAATGGAGCTGGAAACAATAAAACCACAACAATTCCTTGTATAGTGTGATAGTCAGCCCTATAAGCTTTAAGAGTGGTTTAGGTATCTATTGTTTAAACCGGATGCACTACATCTCTTGTACGCGATACCTCTAAAGGTGCTCTCTACTTAAACCTAAACCTGGACAACTCAATCTAGAGTCCGGTGTAAAAACCAGTAGGTCACAGCACCTCCACAATTGGCATCTTATTTAAACACGGAGCGATCCTATATAACGAGACTGAGGTGTTCAGCCTACCAATCACAGATTCCAACGGATGACCAATGCTCCCATTTGATTGGCTTATTCACTCAGGTCTAATTTTCGCATGTTGCCACAAAATTGTATTTTTTTTTCTATTTTCTGTGGTTGAGAAATAAATTTGAAAACTAAAACTCACAAAAAAAAGATACAAACGGACTGCAAATAAGGTAACAGAGGATATTACACAGTGGCAAGAAGATATGAATGTTATGTTCGAGTGGCAAGAACAATATCTCATGAGTGAGCGCAAACGTGTAAATTACGTTCTTTTTATTATAACTATAAGCATACTGATGACAGCAATCTTGATGATTTTCCCAAGATTTCCGCCCACTTTCTGAAGATTTTCCAAAACTGTTCCAAAGGCCAGACGAGCATTCCCGAACATTTTTCGAGAATTTCCGAAGATGTCTGAAGATTTCTGAAGATTGCCGACGACTTTCCAGGAAGACCCAAACATGTTTCGATGATACACCAACAAATTTAAGTACAATTTAAGAGGCAAACCTGATGTATTGATCAGTGAAATCATCGATATCTTCACATGTGAGGATATCGTATTGTTTTCATCAATTTGTTACCACTCGGTATACCGCTGACGTTTATATAATAAATAGATTATATCTACAGTAATATGGTTATTCTTCAGCCAGTTATCTAAAAGAGATTCCGTGAGGTGAACATTAGCTACTGTTCTTCTCTTGCTGCAAAACGTCGGTCGGCCTTTAACGATTCGCAATCATTTGATTTATGGCATCAGCCACGAGTCTTCCTTCTCCTTTCTAACGTCAATATTCAAATGAAATCTCACTATGCAACGTTTCAAGTTTTGTTGTTTCTTCGTAGTACTTGATTAGTAATTTCTTTGCTCTGAATATGGAACAGTTTGAGTAACAAATCAGTGTCGTTCAACTTACATTTTGTTTGCACCATCATATATAACACTCCCCATATCTGGATAATTTTAAATATCCCACCAAAATCTGCCTGTGATTACAGGACTACCAAAACCACCTCTTACGAGATTTGTTTTTGATCTCAGAATGCTGAGATAAATGGAAACAGATAGCCCATTGATCGCAGGTATCAGCTTTGTTATTTTAGTCAGCAGAGAAATTTGAATGTTCCGTGAAGTAATGAAGATGATTCATCGTTTTCGTTCTTCCAAACTAACTAATGGCTGTATTATTATTATTTACCTAATATTACTCTACGAAAATGACTCCACTGTTTTAACAAAAAAACCCTATTTCTCCACGATTTCTATGTTTGTCAACCGTTATTTCGGCTTTCCACCATCGCACAAAAAAGCCAACTAATTGCTTTAAAGGTGGCATGTCCTTGCCTTTTATAGGATCGCTCCGTGTTTACCCGTACACTACTTACTGGTCTAAAATCATTTGAATACACCTCAGCCTTTAAAAAGGCCTTCAAGTCGATTATGTTGCTTAAAGTAGCACTCATTCCAATTATCTGGGTGGTGGCTGCAGATTAAAATAAAAATTAAAAAATCATTTCAACGTGATACATTGACACCTACCAAACTACTTTTTACTCAGTACTGTTTTAAATAGTACAATGTAAAGTTACAAAAAAGTCAATACAAAATTCCTCTCAAAATATATATGATTAAAACTCATAGAAATATTTAACTGCAAGGATTTTCTTGCAAGAGTATAACATGCCAATTACAGCCCCAGAAAGCACTGTGGATGTAAAATTACCTCCACTTCTGCGAACATACCATTTTTCTATGGGCTATTCCAGTGAGATTTCACTTTTATCTGAACACAGCAATGCTTAAGTTAGATGTAAACAAAATTGGCTGATCAATATTTTATATCATGATTCATATCCTACTTACAAGAAACAAACATGAGTTTGGCCAAACACATCTCTAGGGTGGCACCCCTTCCTGTTTCACCCAACATATGCAGCTGAACAGATACCGAAACAAAACAATGTTTGACAAGAAAATATTGACTAGCCTTAATAGGGACATATTAAATTATATATCATTATAACATACATAGGACCCTGTGAGCACTTTGATTGATATTAGAAGAAGCATGTTTTATTGTTTTTCCATCTGTGTGCACTTTGCTCTTTCTACTCGCGGCATGTAAAATCTATGTCATAAAGTAAATGAAATAGCCTAAGCTGCGTATTACACTGTGGTAAAACATTCTGGACAAACGAGAAAACTTGACAAATAAAGAAAACACTCGCCTACTACTAACTATGCCTACAGCTCATATTTTCTACATTTCGTGTTTTTTGTTGTTGTATACTACAACAAGCAAAACAAGCAAAAATATCAACTGAACAGGTTCAATTAGTGACAAAATAATAGGTTATTCCATCCTAATGGTATTTGTTCCATATATAAAAAAGTTATGTAAAGGGTAGACTAAGCAATTTTTAACAAATTACCAGTATAAGCAACTAATAAAATATAATAAATTCGTGCAGAATCTTATGATGATTGACAACAAATGTAATTAGCACACCAAATTTATCAGTAGACGACAGGATTATAGATTGAACAAATTTTGGATTCTGATACCTCATCAACTACCACCAGACCCAATGTTGAAATTCTGTTTTCTCCAATGAGGCTGTTAACCAAGGCATTTGCCTGTTGAGAAACTCTGATTATCACTATAATGATACAAATAATAATTCAACAAACCCTTGAACCCCGCAAGATAATGTAAGTCAAATCTTTACATTATTGGAAGTATATAACCTCATGTCTGAAAGACTCTCATGTATTACAATAACCACTTTTTATCCATCAGTCTGCTAATCTAAAGAATAGCCCTTCAGTTTCAATCCAGCTGAGCTCCAGCAGCTTAAGTTTTAAAGGGCTGCCAAGCAGAACACCATAACTAAATGTATTACGAACAGAACCAGTGACATTTCAACAACCACAAAATACATGGATAAAAATAGATGCAGATACACAGAGTTAGAAAATTAAATGTATGCATGCATGCACAGTCTAAATAGAAAACCATGCAACACTGTTTTCCATGGTCGACATGATGTGGCTAGCAGCATGGAGTGTGCTAATAAGTTGACCAAGTAATGTAGCCTTAGTTTACAGCATACATCTTTGACAATGGACTACCATGTTATGTTCAATTAGCACCTGCCAAATCAAGGTATCCACTGACCAGTATCATCTGACCAAATCACAGGCTCAGGTGTGATTTGGTCAGATGATACTGGTCAGTGTACTAAATGTACATAATTCCATAGTCAAAAAAGGCATTTATCGTGGCATGAAAACCTGTGAAGTTTCATTTTGTTTTGGAGCTATGCAACAAATTAATTAGTGGAGTCCTGAAAAAACAAAAATTAGTTTGAAAAATAGCGTGGGCAGAGGAATTTAGGCATTTATTACAATTACAGAGGAGGAAGGGGAAAAAAATTTGGGTCTTGGGTCTTGGGAGGCTCGAAAAATTAAGGGTTCAAGAAATTGAGATTCCACTGTACACCATTAAGAATGCTTTACACACTCGGGTATTTTGATCAGGGACGATCCCAAGAAATTGCTGAGGGACATCTACTTTGTGATTAAAATTTGTAATTGAGATAACCCATGACATAGCAGTCAGTTCCCCCCAATTTCAGGTGGCCTCCAGGGCGACCTTAGCGGGTCATTTATGTTTGTATTCATTGATCAGCTGTAGCTGTCACGTCACTTACCCCTGCAGTACTTTTCTACTGGATACCAATATTTGGTAAGAGTACATGTAGATATTCCACTAATTGTTTCAGTGCAACCAGTGCTCATTATAATGAGGGTTGGAGTGGGAAATGCTCAGAGACATTAGCTACGATAAAGCTACTCTAAAATCTGAGAGTAAATAAAGTACTCACTTGGTGGTGCAGCTTAAAAGGATGCTGTTGCAGTAATTTGCTAGGTTCCATCAATATTCAAGGAACCAACTTCAAGCTGGCTAATTCTTTGTTTATGAGTTTGGATCAACATTACCCAACAAAAAGCAAAACATACTCAAACCTTTTCTATTGTTGCAATGTACACAGACTTCTTTTTGCGTCTGCTGCGAGGTGGAATTTTCCCTCGACTAGCAGCATACTCCTCCACTAAGAAGCCAAGCTCAACAGCAAATTGAGTCAAAGATTTCACCTGTTCATTAATAGTAAAGCAATCAAAACATGCATCAGTTTTTGGCAGGCTACCCTTCTTCTGTCCTCCACCCTCCACCCCTCACATTTTTGTCCAGGGCTGTCATTAGGTTTTGAGTCAACTGAACAAAGTTATTACCTTTTAGGTGAATTGTATCAACTACAGTCCACTTCACCTGTAACATCGAGGGTCCATCAACTATACTCAGCCATAACAGGTGTTAAGGGTTACGGCTCTTAATGACAGCCCTGTCAAGTCCCAACTATTTGTTCCAACATTTTACCAATTCAATTCCCTTTCAAACAGAATGAGACAACATGAAGGGAAAACGTTTTTCTGGTCTAAGAACATGACACAGTGACACATGTACATCTACAAAATTAATTTGCAAAATCCTACAAGGACATCTAGCAAATTCCAGTATAAGATGCAATAAAATGAATAAATAAATGTGTGCAACTAAGGTAAATAATAAATAATTGTGGTAATGATGAAATAATAATGATGAAACTGGCCACTTTGCTTCACAATAATTAGAATGGGGTTTATTTCACAGGTTGTTACCTATATTGTTATGAAGGAAGAAAGGTTTATTTCCGTTGGAGTACTCAGTTGATTTTCTATCTTTTTATTAAGAATCAGGCCCGGGTTGTTCAAAGGCCGGTTAACGCTATCCACCAGATAAATCACTATCCAGCGAATAGAGTGGCTTGTTTTGTTAACACTTATCCACTGGATAGCGATTTATCCGGTGGATAGCATTATCCAGTCTTCGAACAACTGGAACCAGAAGAATTATAAAAGTTACCCTTCCTAGGGACATTGTGTTGTGTTCTTAGACAAGACACTCTCACAGTACTTCTCTCCACCCAGGGGTACAAATGGGTACAATTGTACCAGTGAATTCAATGCTGGGGGTAACCCTGTGATAGAGTTGTATCCCATTTATTACAAGGCTTTTTGCTTTGCTTTTATAAAGCAGAATTAGTCCATGGGCAGTATGGGAGAATAAAGCCCATAATTACCCAATCACAGTGTTTTATATCGGCAACAAAAACAAGCTGTATAATAATATTTTTTTTAATGCCAGTCATTCAGCATCAGGAATCTAGTTACAAGTGAAGTAAAAGAATTTCATTTTACCTTTTCCTGAACAATGGACACAAATGGAAGAACAAACAGGACATCCTTTTCTTGTAGCAGCAGCTCCTTAAAGATAAGAATTTCTGCAACCAAGGTTTTGCCTCCACTTGTTGGAAGAGAGTAAATCAAGTTTCTTCTCTCCTTTATCGCTGGCAGATTGAGGCAGTCGGTCTGCCACTCTACAAGAAATGTGCTACATTAAAAAACATGCACCATGTTTCTATTCAGTTTTAGTAAATTCTCAGCTCTGACTATTGCATTTCTAGCTTTTTGATTGGCTAAAAAAGCTCCGACTATGAGCCAATAGTCGGAGTTTTACGTCATATGGAAAAAAGTGCACCAAGTTTAAAATTTTTCGCTTTGTAAAATTGTGGAAATAAAAATCGGCGGCAAAACCCGGTTTGAGAATTTACTAAAACAATTATTCCATTCGCTCTTGTACGATATGAAATGATTATAACCAACTTGTGCTATGCGCTCGTATTCAACGCGGGCTTGTAGAATAATAAATTGTTATATAGAAACACAAGTGAAGTTTGGGAGAATGAGAAATGCTACAGGAACACATGCCATAGGTGATTGTTTCCAGTGCTTTTTCAAATTCTCCCAAACTTTCACGAGTGTTTTATAACTTGATAGAAACATGGAGAAAATGTTGTCCATTCCATTTAGAAACAGAAAACATTTTCCATGACGAAAAAAAAGGAAAACAGCTTGTTAACTTTCATTATCAAAATTCTAAAATAATTGTCTTTGCTCGGGCCATCATTACGTCAATGTTTTGTGCTAGTTCTGTCTCTTTCTATTTGAACAATAGAGTGTTTCTGTTGAGGAACTATCAACTGATAGTTGCCCCGCGGAAATTTGATGTTCTTAAAACAAATATTTGCCCGAGAAGCGAAGCTTCAAGGGCTAATATGCTAGTTTTAAGAACATCAAATTTCCAAGGGCAACTATCAGACTGATAGTTCCGAGACATAAACACTCTATTGTCTTTATTGTTCACAACTAAATTTTCTTCTGCACGCTAGTTAAAAATCAGTTAGACTGGTAATCAGTTGGATTATTTTCAAGATTTTGAGACGAAAGCTGTGAAAGCTAAATATAAAATTTGAAAAAGAAAACTGACAAAAACCCTTAAAACAATTTCAGTTGTTTATTTTCTATGAAACCCACTTGTTTACAGAAAAATTTTCACGGACAACTACTATCCATCCGGGTATTCTCGACGGACAGGCACTATTTAAACAATAGAGTGTTTCTGTCAAGGAACTATCAGCTGATAGTTCCGAGACATAAACACTCTATTGTCTTTATTGTTCTCCACTAAATTTTCTTCAGCACGCCAGTTCAGAAATCAATTAGACTTCGATTGAATTAATTTCAAGATTTCGAGATGAAAGCCGTGAAAGCCAAATATAAAATTTGAAAAAGAAAACAGACAAAAACCCGGACAACTACTATCCATCTGGGTATTTTCGGGGGACGGGCACTATGGGCTGATAGTGGCCCTCCGCGGATGAACACTACCGTGTCACGTGATTAATTTAAACCAATAAGAATCGGAGAAAATTTAGTGGTGAACTATAAGGGTTGATAGTGGCCCTCTGCGGATGAACACTATCGCATCACATGATCAATTTAAACCAATAAGAATCGGAGAAAATTTAGTGGTGAACTATAATGAGTTATAGAAACATGATTTTTAACAAATCAGCGCATATATTTTCTTTAGGAATGTTTTCTAGGAAGGCTGCAACTTTCCCACCGATACATACTGAGCTAAAATAACAATTTTTGCACTAACCCAGTTTACCACATAAGGCCTCATGCTTTAATTCATGAACAGTTCATTCATAGCTTCAAAGCAACGTTTTTGATGCCGCGAGTTTGTTTCAAACCAATCACGTGGTACATTGAAATGCACCACGTGAGGATATTTTTCTTGTGTGTTGGGTCATGACTTTTTCGTACTACGTGATGTTCATTCACAACATGTTTATCTTCAAGAGGAAATCTTATCGTGGTTTTTGTCTGCCAGAGAACTGTCATCATGCCGCTGTTTATCAGCTGAAGATAAAATATGATCAGGACAAATTCGAAGTGGTCTTTTAGATGCAAAACGCCCGGTACGCTTTCCTCTTGAAGATAAACATGTTGTGAACGAACATCACATAGTACGAAAAAGTCATGACGCCAGACACAAAAAATGCTCTCACGTGGTGCATTTCAATGTACCACGTGATTGATTTGAAACAAATTCGCGGCATCAAAAACGTTACTCTGGAAGGCGGCAAAAAATTCGTAGGTGTCGCGGTCTACTGGGAAGAGTAATACCAAGAAATCATCTCTTACCATACAAATTTTCTATTCCTTTGTACTTCTGTAACAGCTCTTTGACTTGAAGTGGCAAGCCAAAAAACTGATTTGACTCTTCTTCCATTGAACAATCATCACGTTGAACAGGAGCGGAGGTAGCTGATGATGAACTAATTATTTCACTCAGATTTAAGGCAGCCAAAGCGCTATCGTCGCCATAAAAGCTTGAGGTGTCCACTACACTTTTGAAATCAGCTCCAAAGGGCGAGCTAGTTTGTCCTTCAAACTTTGGTTCATGTTTCTGAACACTCGCCGACACCTGAGCGACACAACCCTGTATGTCATTTCCGCTTCTAACTGGGGTGCTACAGAAGTTTTGAGCAAAAACAACTTCAGTTAAAGGGTTAATTTTGCATTCTCCAGCAGACCGTTTTTCGTTCACTTCACTCTCACTACAGCTGCTGTTCGAGCTCCTTCTCTTTGATCTCCTACTCCTTTTGACCTTCAAGTCGGAGGTTGTCTGAATTTCGTTGCTTTTTGCATAATTAAGCTTATCTGCTGTCAACTTGCGTCTAAAATTGACCTTCTTCACCGATGGTACACCTTCGCATCGCCTTTTATGATCGTTCATTGGTAGGGAATGTGTTTCCCTTTTGGCAGTATTCATTTCTTCTAAGCGTAAAACCCATTATATGAATTCTTTTCGTTTATAGCGACCAAAAGTACCTCTTCATACTAAGAGCGCAACGAAGTCCCTGTGGGCAGCCATGTTTTTCTGTCCTGGCGCGCAAACTGGTCCCACCGGGTCATAGTTGGGGGAGGGGGAGGTGGGGGAGCCCTTTCGTATCTCGCGGGTCCCTAATCGCGCGAAGTGTGGGAATTTTCTGTTTTGCGGATTCAGCCAATTTTCGGTTTTCGCACTTAAAAACTGCGGTTTACAGCCAAAAGGTCTAGATAGTAGCAGACATATCGATATCTTAAGAAATAACACGACACTTTTTAACTTTAAAAACATGTTTCGACAGAAACTTCTGTCATCTTCAGTTTAAAGTACAAAGTACAGAGTTGAATTTATAGTGTGAACCAAAAATGCTAATTAACTATAAAGACAAAGGGAAACATGACAATGTAAAATATTACAAAGAAAGTTTAAATTAACGTGATAATGATATATAACGTGATGATGATATAATTAACGTGATGATGATATAATTAACGTGATGATGATATA
>CM042752.1:3183832-3193832 GCA_022496165.2 Catalaphyllia jardinei
TGATATAATTAACGTGATGATGATATAATTAACGTGATGATGATATATAACTGCAGACAGTACTGTTTCGGCCTTCTGGGCCTCATCAGTGCAGTGCTGTTGTTAGGATATTTATAAATATTTTTCAATTTTTATAGTTCCATGAAATACTACACAAATTCTTCAGGACTACAAGACTTCCGCAGTTGCAAATCGTATTGTGAATGATGTCTTTCATCGCACAACACGCCATGTGCGACGAGCCAACCAGTAGCCAAGTGATAAGGTACAAAATTGACAAAAATGTTCTGTAACCATGCTCTTCAATAACAACCATTACATTATAACATCGAGTACCCATTTTCTTGGCTTACGCAGTCCCCACTTATATAATAATTCAGAAGACGAGCGATTTTTTCCGTGGGTTTACCGGCACAATAATCCACAGCTGATTGACAAATCAGAGCGCGCGCATTGATTTGGTTATTATATAAAGTACACTATAATAAGGATAAATAGACTATACTACACGTATGTTCTAAATACACTATAATAAAGGATACATGAAGTACTTACCATCGAAAAAGCGTGTTTCTGAAAGTTCCCCGCTTGCCAGCTGATCGTTTTTCTATTGGATCGCAGGCTCAAGTTAACGTTGCTTTACTGTTAAGACTGATAAATTAACTTACATGTATACAGGTCGATTAGTAAATGTTGGCAATTCGTGACATTCTGATTTGTGAAATTAACCATGTAGTCACAAAACAGAATTTATTTACACTCTGACAATCGAGAACGAGTTAAATAGTCAGATCCACTTCCACTTTTGAACTCATTGAAAATGATTCGATTATGTAGGAGCCTCCGCAGTAGAAATTGACGAAACAACAACTAACATGGTGACTGGTTTCCCGCCTTTCTTCCAGGCCGCTGTGCCTTATAGGAGGCACCGGCCTCCCAACACTAGCGAGTAATCTTACAAACAAAAAATGTCAAAAATCGATAACAGGCAACAACAAACCATCTGGAGGGAAAATAAAGTGTCATGTTCAGTCGCGAGAGGATCGAATTCGCCACTGTTTGAGTAAAAAAAAACAAAAAGATATAAATTTTCAAGTTAAACTTTTTGTATATTTTTTTGAAAAATCAAGGAATTGGTAGATGATTAATCTAAAAACATTAAACAAGGAGGTCAACAGACATCTGCAATAAGAGTTAACTAATATTATAAGCCGTCAACAAGTTAACTAAACAACTCCCGGCATAGCATAAGTGACAAAGCTACATGAATTACGTGAACATTAGGATTGCGTGTAGAAACAATAGACCTTTCCCGAATTCCAACAAACAATAGCGCCAAGTCGAGGTCACGGTGGACAAAAATACACATGTACATTGCTTGCAAAAAATTTTGAACGTTAAAATTTCGGACGTTTAATTTTCGGACACTTTTTCCCTCATTCACGGACAGTTTTCAGACAAAAATTTCGGACACTGCGTTGAAAGATGCCTGAAGTAAATTTACGACTAAAAAACATGAATTAGACTGAAATAAAATCTGTGAATATGATAGTTTTACTGTACCTTCAAGGTTTTACAGCCGGATACACCAACGAGAAAATAACACAAATTCAATCAGCGCCGTGACGTGAATGGAATTCTAGCCATATCATGTATATTGGCTTTGAATACTTGATGCCATCGCCAGAAAGTACTTTTAATTAAAGTTTTATACTATACTATAAAATTTCGGACGCTTAAAAATTTTGGACGGTTTTTTTACACTATTTTTGTCCGAAATTAAAATCGTCCCAAATTTTTTGCAAGTAATGTATGAAAATGTCTACTCCAACCTCGCTCTGGTGCTATTCGTACGCACTGACGTGGAATGCGGGAAAGGACTAAAAGCGGGAACGTCCTTAAAATTAAGAAAATTCTCGCACCAAAGCCAAAAGTTAGAGTCGCTGAGAAGTGAATATTTAAAGCTGTGTGTGCATAGGAAATTTTGTAACTACAATATCGAGATTAATTCCTGGCTCTAAATTTTGTTTTACAGCACTAATTATGGAACGTTACCCCAAAATGACTAGCACATATATTTTAAATCAAATTCGTAGGAACTACGAGGCAGAGAAAACCAGAAGGAGCGTTGGATTATTGCGATTGACTGCTGTAAAAACTACTTCACGATTAACTTCAAGTACAAGTTAGGGTCAGCGGCTAGACACCACAAAAATTCACAGCGGCGCGTCGACCAAAAATAAGGTTGAGGGAAAAACTAGTGTTACATCAGTTTTATCTGTAAACCAACCCTAGAAGAATCGTGGAAATTGATTTTAGGACCTGTAGGAATCGATATTGCCTATATCGAGAATTGGCCCTTCGGAAAGTTAAGATTTTTCAAGGCAGCCCTTTAGAAATCATTAAAATAGAATTTTGGACCTTTCGGAATCCGTTTTAATGAGATCCAAGCCCTGCCGGAATCAGCCCCTTCGCCGGGGAAAATTTTGGGAACGTCCTATTATCAGGATTTCCTTCAAGCTCTAACGCCAGCATACAGCACCCACTTTCACATTGAAACCCCTAGTTTAAATATAATCAGAATCAACTAATATAACATGTACTGTTGTCCGTGACGTCTTACCGTTCGTTGCGTTGAAACACTGAACAGTTGAACGTTTTATTCACTGATTAATAAAAAAACTGCAGAGGTGCTGGAAGGCGACAGTCTCTGGGACTGGGCATTTGCCCTCTTTCTTCATCAGCACGGAAACGAAAATAAAGCTTGCTTCTGGATAATTTCACCCTTAAAAGCCAGCAAATGGTCCCAAATTACTCTCTGTATCCTCACAAATGTCCTGACGTCCATGTCTGAAGGATTTTGTCTCAATTTTGAGAAAATAAACATTCCCCCGCGACCGGCTTGAATATTTAATTAGCTAAGGGACGGACCATTAGAAAAGTGATGGGAGGGTTGAGGAATTTTCAGCTTGCACGAATTTTTTTTTCGTTCACTGCTTTTTTTTTCGTTCACCGCAGGAATTTTTTTCCAAGTGAAACCCTCTGCACGATTTTTTTTAGACAAATATTGCTTTGTTTTGAACAGTGAAATCTTGATTCATTATCAATTTTTTTTTGTGCTTTATAATTTATTCTACACTCACAACAGATCAAAGGATATAGGCCACTTTTTAATGCAAAATCTTTTCGAAAATGTACACACAGTGAGAGAGGAGGAAGCCACTTGGACTGGACGGCTTCCTGTGAATTTTTTTCAGTCCTTGCCCTCTGGAATTCATCTCCCGCAGCCCATCATAATGATACCATACGCCATTCACCAAAACAGCCCCTCTGCAGTGCCCTGCACTCCAAAATGTCAGGTTTGGTTAGCTTAAATAATGCTGGAAAGCAAATACTGCTACTGTGGGTAATGTAAAACAGCTTCAGGGTGTACAGAAAAAGGTCCAAATGTCACAAATTGTACGAGATCTTGCAAAGCTCCAGTGACAGTCGGGCAGATCATAAAACCTTCAGGAATCTGAGTTCTAGAACTATTAGCGCGGGGTTGCGAAAGGAAAAGCAAAGACAGGCCGCACGGACTCCCAATGTGTTTTTTGTGGTTGCGTCGCCTTCAAATTATAGTTTTGCATGTCCTTTAGGTAGCCTGGCGTTTTTAGTGGCGTGTCTAGTTCCTCTTCACCATTACTGGGATGGAGGTATCGTGTGTTTGAGTCATCCAACATTGTTGCTGCTGCTGTTCCTTTCGAGTTTGAAATTTTCCAGACAGGCCCCGTCCCTTGTGGAACCACTCTAGCGTGCATAATAGTTTATACACACAATACAAAAGTGTTTAGAGCACATTTCAAGCTCAAAAGGATTTCAGCCTTTTTCCTTACTATGGGAATTCCAACACATCAGCGGATTGCCGTCCAAAACATTTGTATGCGTTCTACTAGCCGTTTAGGCGAAATACGCAGTTAAAAACGCCTTCTAACAAAACACAAGCTCAACTTTACGACCATTTGAATAAAAAATGCTGGCACCCGATTGGCTGACATACCTTTTATAAAGGGCCAATAGGAGCAATGGAAAGTCGATCCTAAACCACAAAAATTCATATAAAAAGGTCGCCAATCCGTCTTTTTAACGGGAACGAAATTGGGAAAAAAATTTCTACCTTTCCCTCAAGCAACTTGCAACATTTTCTGTCTTCAAACAACAGCTGAAGATAAGTACTGCTAGAACTGACTGATGCATGCATTATCCACTGAATGGTTTTGTAATATTTTTTACTGCCAAGAATTTCTCTGTCAATGCATTTTACGGTTTTTCTGGTTTTCCCTAAGCAGTTACACCCTGCAGTCGCGCTAAAACTGTACTTCCAAGGGACCCCTTGAATCCTAGTGTTTTACCCCGGCTTTCTAATCTGTTTAGCAGCCGTTATTTGGGTCGTAACGGCTGCCAAGCTCAAGATAACATTAAAGAAAAATACTATTTTCGCAAATATCCTGTGGACTTTGACCTTAAACTGGACCATCGAGTTACTATAGCTCGCGATGCCTTTTCGACGCTGGAATATATACCATTGCGCTCACTCACTCTTTTCACTCGGAATAAAAGCAAAGGAGAGACTTGTTTAGGACAATGGCAATCAAAAGGCAACTTCGGAATGTGGTGTTTGTTTCTCAGTTTTAAACAAAAATCACTTACACCTTCTAGCTTGACATTTCTTTTGGTCTGTGGAGCCAATTTAGAGAAATAATAAGCAAACTGTTAGATTACACTAAGTTCTGCATTAGAGATCGGAGGAAATACGCAGAAAGAACTTCGGAAAGTAAGATAAGACGGATAAGATAAGATAACTTTATTTATACACAGTTTGTCCATCAGTTAATTAAGTTAATGGATTATCTACCCATTTACCTAGCTGCAATAAAAATTATTAGAAAACAGTCCTAAGAAAGCACGCACGCTGATTGGTTAAAAACCCTGTTTATATAACTCGATGGAGACACAGAACTAGCGCGCGCTGTTGACGTAGTGATGGCGCGAGCAAAGAGAATTTACATTTTGATAATCAAAGTTAACAATTTGTTTTCCTTTTTCTCGTCGTGGTGTTTTCTAAAAGGAATAGAAAACATGCACTCCGTGTTTGTATCGAGTTATACAAACACTCGTGAAAGTTTGGGAGAACTCGAAAAAGCTGTGGAA
The DNA here is from genome assembly GCA_022496165.2 of Catalaphyllia jardinei. Classification (NCBI taxonomy): domain Eukaryota; kingdom Metazoa; phylum Cnidaria; class Anthozoa; order Scleractinia; family Caryophylliidae; genus Catalaphyllia; species Catalaphyllia jardinei. The sequence goes on from CM042752.1 coordinate 3,189,023, forward strand.
ACACTCGCCTGCGGCTCGTGTTCCTACAGCATTTCTCGTTCTCCCAAACTTGCACTCGTGTTTGTATAACTCGATACAAACACGGTACATGTTTTCTATTTCTTAAATAATAATTCAAACAAACAAAATAAAGTAAATAGAAATTCTGCTTTTCATGGAGGCCGTGTCTAAAAGTTTACTTAAAATTAAGATGTTACTTAGGACTGTGGCGATTTAATTTAGATTTGAAATCGGTCAGTGAAGATGCTTGTCTTAGGTCAAAAGGTAAGTTGTTCCACGACTGAGCTCCGCTGTTCAAAAAAACTTCTCTTGAGATGATCATTTCGAGTTTGTGGAAGAGATGATTCAAAAGTTAAGTTCATAAAAATAAAATAACAGAAAGAGAGGTTCTGCAGCCTACCAAAGGTTTGCCAGTGAGCTCTTTTGTTTCAGTTTTGGACGAAATCTATTGCGGTTTTACGGTTTTCGGTGATTTTGTGCTCGGCTTTTTTCTAATAGGTCCCTACAACCCCCTCCGAAACGTTTTCACACCTGTGAAGCAGTAGCAAAATCCCAAACCTAATATAATTGCAGAGCTGCTTTATTCACATATTCCCTTCCGTACAAGAAGTTTCAGGCCTATCCATTTCTTTCTCATTAAATACCGATTGACTGAAAATGGCTTTTCGGGCCCAAAAAGTATCCGGTTCTTTCGAGAAACAGGCCCCTACAAAAATTGTAAAAGCCACAAACACAATTGAATTGGTTGGTTGAAAACAATATTTTAAGTGGAATATTTGTGTCAGTGATAAATGTACATATTTCGTTCACTTTATTTAGGCTAATGAAAGAGGCAAGATGGAGTGACCTTCCTCTTGTAAAGATATTGTTTACATTATTTTTTCCCTCTGTATCTCTTGTTGAAAACCTCTAGGGGAAGTTCACCATTGTCGGTTTGAAGACACCACCAGTTCCACAAGCTGTGAGAGTCTTGCCGCCATTGTCATTGTTTTTGTAACATCCTCTGGAGAAGTCTTGTCAGTCTCATTCTAAGGCGCACAGGGTCACCATTCCATGGCTAAAATTAACAGCACACCCATTGCAATAAAACTCACACTAATGGGGAGCAAAGAATGGATCATGCAGTGTGGAGAGCAACTGTCTCCCACAAATGTCGCTAAGGTTTGATTCCAGCCCAGCATCATAATATGTTAGTTGAGTTTGCTATTGGCTCTCTCCATGCTCAGAGGTTTTTCACTGGGTATTCTGGTCTCATTAAACTGGTCGGAATATCTGCAAGTTCCAATTCCAAATAGTATAGAAGACCTGCAAACCAGCCAAGACTGATGTGGCTTCCTCAATAAATAATTAATTGCAATTTAACCATTGTATACTGTGCCTTGAACTCTTTTTAGTAGTTTTTTTTTTTTTCAACCCAGTTAAATGGAACGAACCAGCAATTCTTTCAACCATAGCAGTACTCAGCAGTGCTCAAATTTCCTTCACAGAATTGAGGGGGCTACTATCAGGTGGTATTTTCAGGTCTTATAAATTTAGCTTGCACAAATATCCTTGGAACATCAATGCCTTCCCTCTTATTTACTGTTCTCCTGTGTGCATATTCATTGACCAATGTTTGAAATCCAGCTTGTTGAAAGAGGGTCTCAACAAAATCTGCAAAGTAGAAGCACACCAAAGCTATAAAAAGCACTATAAATGAAAAATGCAGATCCTCAAACACAAGAGACTTCTTGGTATCTCATACTGGATTTTTTTTTGTCCTCCAAAGCCCCCCACTATTACATGTAATATAGTTTATCTTAAGCAGTGCAGCAAAGGGCAGAGAAGAAATAAGGAGAAAGGAAAGTAGTCAATTCCCTAGTGGATCAAGGATTCCCCCACAATCCAGTTCCGCAGATTGAGAACTGCATTGATTCAATGATTTTTACGATATCCAGTGCATAATTCAGGAAAGAGCAAATGAAACTGATCAAAACTAAGAAGATTACAAGCAAGGCAGACAGGTTATTACATTGGAACACACCTGTGAATAGCCTCCGTTTTGGGGTTCATGAATTATTAAGTTTTTCAGGAATAGATGAATAGCAATTTGGGGCAGAAGCAAGACGGGATAACAAGTTGGTCCAACTCACCTTTTGAAAAATAATAAGCTCTGGTGCCATCTTGTCGAACATAAAAGTTGTCTGAAAGTTTACTGGCTGGATTAAATCTCAGCATTGCATGGTCATACAGTCCATAATCACGAAAAAACAGTATTCCGCCTGGTTTGAGAACCTGATATGGACAAAATAAAATACCTAATTGAATATCCATTTTACTTTTCATACAAAGATCTCTGCAAGGGTCTGTCTATTGGTTGGGACTGAATTATATTACAGCTTCCTTTCAATTATTCATCAACTCATCACTCACCTCACTCACTGTGATCTCACCTCAGTCACTGCAAGCTTACACTCGCTAACCTTGCTCACCAAGGTAACTGTGAGCTTACTGCAATCACTGCAACCTCATTTTCACTCCCCTCACTTCACAGAAGCTCACTTTACTCACTGCAAGCTCACTTGCTCACCCTGAGCACAGCAAGCTCTCTTCGCACACCATGAGATGCTCTAAGCTGCGCCACGAGCATCTCTTACACTACCTTCATGCTTTCCCAAATATCTGCATGCATCCCGAATTGGATGGGCGCATCCTAGACATTGTCCATTCCTTACTCCACTCCCCATACTCACTGCAAACTTAACACGAGCTCATCTCATTTGGTGTCAGCCGGCCTCACTCACCTTAAGCTCAAACTGTGTGCCTCCCCCAATCAACACCAGCTCAGAGTAAGCTCCTCTCACCCACCTCTGGCTCATTTCCAGCTAGCTATGGCCACTTTGCTCACCACTCACACCTTCCTCCCTTGCTCATCTCACTCACTGCATTCACCTCAAGCTTGCTGTGAGGTTGGCACTCACTGCAAGCTCACTGCATGCTCACTATCTCACCACAAACTCACTGCATTCACCTCACTCTGCTCCATTCAAGCTCACCATGCCCAGTGAACTCACCTCACTAAACTCCCAGCAACATGGTCAAACCTCCCTAAGAAGCAGCAAAAACTCTGACCTAAAGGAAATTTTAAAAAAATCTAACACAGTATGAGCAGGAATTAAAACTTAGGTTTTTCACCTGAATAAGATTTTGAAGAACAGCCAGCATTTTGTCAGGATGAATAGCAGAAAGAACAAACACCAAAGTTGCGATGTCCACACTACACTGTGGTATATGGGACTCCAAAGAATCCACTGTTAAATCACACTGGAATGCATTCACCTTTCCTTCACCGAAAGCAGGGTTTTCCTACACAGCCATGAAATAAATGAAAAAAAGCTTAGAAGATCAGTCATCTTAGAGTTGAGCTCCTGACTTAAAATGTAATGTCCATCTTCTTTCCCAGTCTTTTAAATTATAATACCCGGTAATCACATATAAGAAAACAACCTGTAAGAATGAGTCCACTTAAAGGTGTACTTCTATGGCTCAACAGAAACACAGGACTACCATGAGCTGTTGAATGTAATGGTGCAATAAAGGCAAATTGTGATAACGAAACTAACCAAGTGATTTACCATCAAGTCAACTTTATTCTGAAAACATATTTTGCTTATGTGCATCATAATGCATAGTTTTTACAACAAAAATCTTACCTTCACAAACTGGACAGCTCGTTTTGAGAAATCACAGGCATGAATAAAAAGATTTGGAATTTCCTCAAGCAGTGGAAAGAAAAGATTTCCTACTCCACATCCAGCCTCCAGTAAAACTTTACGTGAATCTGGCTTTGTTGAAAATAAAAGATTTGTTTATTGGCTAGTTGAAAAGATCTCAATAACCTTGAAAGTGTCAGCTGAAAGGTTTCATAGCACCCCAGTTTTTGTCTCCAGCATAATTATGGGACTTACACGTAGGTGTAGTTGACAGTGTAGGACTATCACTAAAAATCTTCCTATTGAGTATGGATCACAACCACTGTGATGATGCAACCTGAAGTAAATGGTAATGTATTTACCCAGGTCTATAATCTGTATGTTTCTTTTTGTTTTCAAGAAAGCTCTTTATTTCACCTTGGCTATACAGTGCTTATGAGTAGCAATCAGAGCAAAACAATTATCTATGGCTATATCGCAATACTGGATGTACCCAGTTTATGCGTCACTGTAACAGTAACACCAAGGACGGCATACTCTGTTATGATTTTGAAAATTAATTTTCAGGTACATGTATCTGCAGAACTACTGTTATGATGGTGTTCACTACCTCTGTCAGAGTTAGAACTATCCTAAACTCAGAGTGTAAAGAGAGAGAGAGAGTCTAATTCCAAAAAGAAATATTGCTTATTTGCCACTGTGGTTCAAGTTATCCAAAAACCTCAGTATTTGCAGAATAAAACAAGCATGCCCAAAGCAACTATCCTGCACATTATACCTTTTCTTTATAGATCTTCTTGTTGCCATTGTTGTGGTTTGTGTAAAGTCACTATCCAACTACCTTTGACAAAGCCCCCACAATCCCTAAAAATACCCCTCTCCCCCCCCTTGCAATGGTTGCCAACCAAAGGAGGGCTGTCCAATACACCCAATCTGTAATGAATCGTCAAATTGCCTCTTGACGGATTGCGACTACTCGTCACCACTTGTCAGTTTGCGACATGTTGGTGATCAAGCATCCCCCTTATATGAATGTTTGTGGCGTCATTATTTTAGAACACTTCTTTCACCTCTTTATTTGTCTTTGTTTGTCTTCGTTTGCAACCTGATTGGTGTAT
>CM042752.1:3198832-3209544 GCA_022496165.2 Catalaphyllia jardinei
GTAGCCCATAGGGTAGCCCATGGGCCTGGGCCCAGGTTTTGTCCACGCCCTCTTTATAGCATCCCTTGTTAACCAGGCCTTGATACTGACATTCAGCTCTGTTAAAAGCAAAATATCCTTTACATTTATCTGTTCAATCATTTTTAACATTTACCAGATAATTATAGTTTATTTCTTTGAGCAATTAGCTTAAACACTATTATGCCATTATTTGCTATCATAAGATTACTTTCCGCCATTACTATTAATGTGAAATCAAGTATCGAGGGGCACAACTGAGATGGGTGGTTCCAAAAGCAACCATCTTGGTCAAAGACGGGGGTTATGTTAATTTTTTCAGCTTGGTAACTATGTTTCACAGGCAGGTAAAACTTTTATGAGCTTTTTATGAAAAACACTCCTCAGGATGGGTGATTTACAGCTGTAGGTGTGCTAAATCACCCTCACAGCTGGTCAATTTGCCCGATGTCCAGCCCTTAACCCATTGACTCCTGTGCCGGCCATAACTGGCTGTGGTGAGTGTTGGCTTTTGTTTCACTGAAGTCACCATTAAGAAATTGGCATCATCTGTACTTAAGTTCTGCAGGAGGAAAAGGTCTTTCCAATGATACCCAGATAAGAGTGATCATCTCAGTGGAGCCTGAAAATTATGCTCAGAAATGCTCAAAGTATGACTGAAAAACTCGTTTCCATGTCCAAAAAATGTGTTTTTGATGAAAAGCTCTGACCAGGAGTCAAGGTGTGTTATTTTGTGATAAATTTGGGAAATCTATCCAAAGCAAGCTCCAAAACACCAGGAATTTCACAATATTTGGATTTCAGGGTTTTTTGTTATTGAAAGCTCTGTAAAGAAGAAACACTAATATACCAAAAGTACTGGTACCCTCTGCATTACCCTCAGTCCAACAATTAAAAATCCATGGTACATTTTTTTAAACTTTTTTTCCTTGCATTTTAGGGTGTTCCCCTTAATTCACTCCGCTTTCTCTTTGACGGACAAAGAATAAATGATGAACAGACGCCAAAGGATGTAAGTATCTGACAGGAAAATAACTTGCTGTACCATTCTTTGGGTTTTTAGAGATGTTCTGGGATTCACTTTCCTGACCACAAAAAGGGGAAAATACCTGAGATTAACTTTCTCTACTAAAATGATGGTCACATGCCAAAATTCAGGCAGTTCTGAATATTTGTGATTATGACAAAAAACCCCAGAGATCATTATTGGCTCAGCTTATCAATAGTAGTTTCCTGCATTCTACTACAGTGCATTCCAAAAACAGCACCAGAATGAGGCTGGGTGGAAATTTTCTTACTGCTCATATTCTTGTCTACCCTGGCCTTCACTCACTGATATTGTGTACTGGAATCCTTGGAAGTCCTGTTAATCTTCCACCTGGAAAAGTCCAGTTTCTCTACTAAAATGATGGTCACATGCCAAAATTCAGTCAGTTTTGAACATTTGCGATTATGACAAAAAACTCAAGGGATCATTATTGGCTTGGCTTATTGCCCCCGCAGGGTTTTGGCCCAGAGGCCAAAACCCGAGGAGGCATTAATAGGACCCCCCGCGTATAAAGTGATGTAAAATATTGGTGTAGTATCGGTAGGGCGAATCGATCCCGATTTGAAGAAACTAGGCGCGAACGGCGGTCTCGGTTAATTTTTCAGTAAGCTCGCAAGGCAACTCGGGGTAATAGTCCAGTTTCGAATTCGCCATTACCGCTGAATAAAAGCACTGACAACGCATTTCTACAGGGTTAGCCTCGACCTTAAAAAAATATTCATAAATACCAGCGGGAAGGTGACACAAATTTGAATATTAAACAATACACAGAGCTGTAAACAGGTCATTTTCTCACTGGAATTTGTGAATATTTTACTTTAAGTCGAGGTTAACCCTGTACAAATGCGTTCTCAGTGCTTTTAATCAGCGGTCAAGGCGAATTCGAAACTGGACTATTCTTGTTGAGTCGAGCTTTTTGTCAATTTGCCTATATCGATCGCGACTGCAACGTGATACTTCTGTCTACATCTCGGAAAAAAATCTCGACTTCTGGTCTGGTTTCGAGATATATTTGCTCGAAGAGTCCTCGTATATCCAGACAAATGGTTTGTTTCAGTATCAAACTAGAACAGCAGAGTGGTTTGATCTTTTTTTTTTCCAGAATGCACTTCATGAGAGTATTTGAGTTCTCGAGGAACGAGAGAACACATCCTATCGATGTTGTGGAAATGTTTATTTGCTCAAAATTAAAAATTGTGCTCAAGTCTTTTCGAAATGGAAGTCAGGACATTTGTAAGTGTTGCGAAAGTAATTTGGGAGGCGTAGCTGGCTTCGAAGGCTGCAATTATTCAGAAGAAAGCTCTTTCACCTTGTACGTGATGTTCGCCATGTAGTGAGTAATTTGAATAAATTATCAGTCTCGCTCTGTTTTTGGTTTTGTTTTCTTCTGTAGCCCGTCGAGGTCATTTTTTCGTCTAAATCAACTAAGAAAGGTTCAAAGAAACTGTTCCCATTCAAATTGCAGCTTTCAGGCCGTATTTTTTTTTCTTTCGGCTCGTGTTATGCTTCGTAATTTCTTGTGTCAATAAGGTCAAGTGGGGTCGGTGAAAAAAAATTTTAACTCTGGTTTTGTTCGATTTCGCTGAAATTTTAATTCGATAAAGCTGGATTGTTATAACGAACAGATTTTTACTGGAGCCGATGTGTGGTAGCTATTCACGTTGGAGAGATATATCGCTTCGAAGTCAGGGTTTTAAAGAAATTTGCGTAGCGTAACGGTTTGGCGTGACTTTGTAATCCGAGATTTTTGTCGATCCTGACGAAAGAAATATCTGGGAATGCTCATTATTTCGACGATTCAAACGAATATAAATTTATATATGTTCCGAACTCAATTTCTTGTGAATGTTTAAGATGAATTTGAAAGGTTAATGTTCCATTTCAGTTGTGACTTTACTGAAACTAGAGCCGTCACGCAACATGTCATGAAAGGTTACCATATCGTAGTTCACCCCCGGAGTTCACCTGAAAATAATTCAGTAGATGGGACGTCGCTTGCTAACCATAGAGCAGAGAAATCAAATAATCCGCAATAGTGGATTTTGCCAGTATGTCACATCTGTTCGCAAAACTTCAGCTGTTCACATAGAGATAATGATTTCAGCAACAGAGAACTATTATCACAGGCGCCGCAGAACGCACTCCTAATCTTTTATTACTGCTAGTATGTAAAGAATATCATGTGATAGAATGAGTTAAACAGAGTGTGTTGTCTGGTTAGTTAACTAGGTTGATTCCTTGGATCATATTTATGATAAGATTCCTAAGTTACTCGAACAGTATGATTGATATAGTTTACAAAAAAAATGTAAAGTTTCAGTTCAGACAATAAATAATAGTTTCCTTACACGTAGTATAATTTTTTAAGAATTTTATCCCTTGAGGGATAAAATAGAAGCGGGGGCAGATTTAGTGAGAACTATTACTAGTCAATAGAAGTTTCCTGCATTCTACTACAGTGCATTCCAACAACAGCACCAGAATGGTGCTGGGTGGAAATTTTCTTAGCGCTCATGTTTTTGTCCACCCTGGCTTTTACTCACTGATATTGTTCACTGGAATGCATGGAAGTCCTGTTAATCTTCCACCTGGAAAAGTCCGTAGTTTGTCAAAGACCTTCCAACATCTAAGATCAACATCTAAGATCAATTACACCTTAGTGTAATTGATTGCAAAGATTTTAGAGGTTCCATCTTACTCAAATCTTACACAGTAAATCTGCTTTTCATTTTTAGCTTGAAATGGAAGATGATGATGTTATCGAAGTATATCAGGAGCAGACAGGAGGCCGATAAAATTTTACTCTAGATCCAACATAAACATCCACCTTAGTTTGTTATTCCATCCTTTAGCACAAAGGACATGATCATATATCCTGTTTGGTTTGAAGAACTTAGATTATTCTGTACATGCAATAATTGATTTTATAAAGAAGTCTGTGCAGAAACAGGGCATTTTATATTTGTTTGTATTGTTACTATGCGTAAAGGACTTAGTACGCTGTAATTGTTTAGTGTGAATAGTTTGGCATTATCTTCTGTCCAGTCATTTAGATTCCAATTTTTCTTTAGTTGTCAGAAAAAAGTGCAATGCATTGTTTGTAAAATCCAGCTGAGCCCATTAAAATATACTTTTAAATGAATCACTTCAACTTGTTTTGGCCTGTGCAGTATCCTCATAACTACATGTAACTTTTAACAATAATATTGGCTGTGTTAAGTAATAGTAATTGGACCAAGTGGAGTACAGTTCATGGAGTAATCACGTTAGTAATTTCAAAATCAGACAAGAGCAAAGCATGACTCTGATATGAAATTACAAGCACTTATTACTCCCTAAAGTGTATGATACAAGGTCCAATGACTAATTAATCGTATTCTATAACAAATTTTGAAATAAAAAATGTCTTTTAAGAATTCTAAAGTGGTCTGTAGTGGTTTTCAAAAGTTTTGAAAACTGTTGGAAACATTTTGCAGGAAGCCAGTAAAGTAGGGCTGTCATTAGGTTTTAATCCACCTGTGGCCTTGATCTTCACATCCTTAGCAAAATGGTTACTTTATGGGTGAATTATATCAATTACAGGCCAGTTCACCCGTAACATCAAGGGTCCATCAACCATTATTAATTTTAGCCGTAACAGGTGCTTCGGGTTATGGGCCTTAGTGACAGCCCTGATTAAGGCATGTGTAACTGACATGAAAATCACATGGGTATTCAGCTATTGGTGTCCAGAACTTTACAATAATTTCAAATCGGGTACCTGTAAGTGGACACCCACGTGATCACAGGCCAATTGTTACAAATAGGCATGCAGAGAACAAATCATCATCAAGAATTTTGTTTTACATATTATTATATGATACCTTTTTATCATACCTTTTTGGTATGTTTAGCAGCATATGAGGCAAGTTCGGTAAAGCCGATTGTATTTTTGTGACACCAAACAAACCTGTCAATAATGCCTGTCAGCCACTAAAGCATATCAAATAAGGTGTGATTGAGTATGTACTATAAGAAATGAGGCTAAGTGACCAATGATATTGAAGCCACATCAGATCAATCTGTTATTTCACAGGATATCAGGACGTAATCAAATAATTTCGCTTGTGTGCAGTTTATCTAAACTTGTCATGTGATATTCCCAATTTTCAGAACATGACATTCCCAATTTTCAAGACCATGTGTATCGGGGGCAGCGCTTATTTGAGTAAATACAGTATTGCAAAAAATATTTGAAGCATGAAAATATGCCAGGATATTTGGCCAGACATGTCTGTTCTGAGAAGCAAACAGTTTTCCGAGAGCATAGCTTAAGGAAAACTGAGCTTTGAGGAACAGTTACCACCATTTTCATTGATACGCAACTTTGGAAAACAAAACACCTGCGGAAAAGTTTCCAAACTTTCCGTCAGTCTTGCATGTTTTCGACAGATCGAATCGAAATCCACCAATCACAGCCACTAGTGTGACTTAAAAAGGTCACACTAGTGGCTGTGATTGGTGGATTTCGATCCGATCTGTCAATAACACGCAAGACTGACGGAAAGTTTGGAAACTTTTCCGTAGGTGTTTTGTTTTCCAAAGTTGCGTATCAACAAAAACGGTGGTAATGTCCAAGGACAATTTCACCCTATATGGTGGCTATTGTGCTTATTATCCTTCAAATCTTTTTCGCAAAGCCCGTAGTTTTGAAAATTGGGAAATACCCCCAGATATTCCCAGATTTAGCTGGGGAATATTTGGTCACATGACGTGTTTAGACCAATCACACTGGAGCAAACATACTTGATGGATTGCAAGCTTGGCTATTTGTCCTTGGACATCTGTTCCTCAAACCTCATAGTTTTCCGAGAGCGCTTCTCAAAACACTCTGCTTTTCGGAACACTAAATGTCCGCGAACAAAATTAATGTCGGACCATGTTTTCGTACCACATGGGTGCTATTGTTTATGTAGACATGCATTCTGAGTAGAGGTAAAGGCACATTTGTCACATTTTTGTTAATTGTTTTATTTCTTTTACCAAATGAGGTTGCATTCACAATGTTAAAATTCACTTAACCATTACTAGAGTTTCGAAGGATTGTTCTTACATACAGTCTGTAGATAAAGTTGCTAAATAAATCTGGACAAAATGGACTTCTCTCTCTTTCAGGTTCTGTACAATATTTTAACCCTCTCCTATAGGTTCTGTCTTATCTTATCCCCTCCCTGCTGGTAAAAAGGTTTGCACTGGAGGCTTAACAGTATATAAAATACATAATTTAGCTGAACACAACATTGACTATCCTAACACCCTTCAAGGCCTGAGTGATTAATGACAGGGTCTCCTTCCAATATCATTACAATACCAATTAAACAGATTATGAGAATATAAAAATATTCTCCATATTACCTTTAACAAAATTCTAACATTTTGTAAGTTCAAACAAATGTAGAAGAATCAGCGAGATGAACGGTGTAGTAATTTTCAAGAGTAAGGGTAAACAAGTGGTTAATGTCATTGAACCATGCAAACTATAAAATGTCTTGTAACAAAAGGACTAAAAATACCATTGAACTGAAAGACTGGAGGTCCATTTTAGGCACTGCTGATGTTGGAATTTAGAATGACTTGGAGAAAATATTTATCTGTGTCAATAATAATTTTGCCTTTGCGTATCTAAATGTGCAATCAAAACTCCGGTGATACTGTGTTAATTTTAGAGCCATACCAAAGAAAGCTAAACCTGTACTCAAAATGTGAATTTAATGACGTGATATTCTGGCAGTCTGATCTTCATGGCCAACAATCTGCTCTTAAAACCTAATTAAAGTAGTTATCAATTTGGACCAGGTTGCTCAAAGCTCAATTAAGCTAACCCAGGATTAGTGAGAATTTTGATTTCAGTTTTGTAACTTTCCAGTGAGGTTTGTTTCCCCTTCAAACTTGAGCTTGGATAATGTTTAACTAAACAAAAATTAATACTAGATGTGAAACAATTTTCATACAAGAAAAATTGATACTTAAGTTTTCTTCTAAACCTGGGTTAGTGCTAAGTGGCTTTGGAAAAACCCGGCCTTGCTCAGTACATGTAATTTAAGCTTTCCTTAGTAGCAATTATCTTCCACAGGCACTAAAAAATCTCCTTTATTTAGTTAGGATTTCAACATCAAGCTTGAAATCGCTTCCTGTAAAAGTAAAAAAATGCTGATTAAGACCAAGAGAGAAAGGAATTTAGATGTATTTAGAACAGTAAGAGTTTAAATCGAAATCCAAAAAAATAAGAACTGCAAAGTTTCATGTCAAATGGCAGAAAGTGACACATTCAAAACAGTCAATACCAGGTAAATTCACCCTTTCTAATAACCCTTCCGTTTGCCGCGAGGTTTCCCACGAGTCCTTCCAGTTTTAACTTTTCCTTTCCTCTCGATTAGTTCTCTCTTGTCAAGACTAAACCAGGGGATCTCAAATTCCCTAAACGCAAGAAAAACAATACTATTAGTGATTTCTCTTGACCTTTCTATAAATGTTTTTAACTCAAAATTGTTACTGCAAATTCAGGACTTTGTCAATCATCATCATCATCACGCCCATTTCCCTACAAGGGAAATAGGGCCTTGCATTCTCGCTAGGGCCTTGCATTCTCATTCACCAAGCTTGTTGGTTCTTAGTTCATCGTACGCCATGGACTTTGTCAGTAACTCAGAGAAACCTTGTGAAACCATATAGAAGTCATGAATTGGATCACCATTAAGGACTGTCACAAGATGATCAAAATGTTGAACCCAAGTGGGTACAATAAAGACGTTTTAAACGATTTAGAAAACACTATAAAATCCTTTGTACTAACTTACTTGTCTTGAAAGAGTGGAACAGGAAATCCAAAGGCTACTACTGGTACTGTATCGGACACCTCGACTGCCATTACTACACCACAAAAAACCTGGATTAGCATCAGTGTAAGTTCTAAATTATCATTCAATGTATGTTTTTCTTCTTTCTCATTGGTCTAAAGCCCACCATGTGACCTGCAAATAACTGCCTACAGATAGTAGTAATCATGTTTTTGTAAATGAATACAATTTACTTATATCGCCTAAAACAACTAGTTCCTAATGTGACACTTTGTTGATTTCATTGTTCAGCAAAAGTTTTCTTTTCTTCATGTTTGACACGAAGATGCCACTAGGAAAAGTGCCTTTTTTGCCTACATTATTTCTCAAAAAAAAGAGCAACCAAGTGAAAAACATTAACAGGCAATGAAGGGCACATGGAAAAATTCAGCTAATTTGGAGAAAAAAACAACGACAACTGACAGTTATCCCCTTTTATGACTACCTTCTTCACATTGGAAAGTAGAATTCAAATTTTACTTTCCAAAATGGAGTGTGGTATCGTATCTGCCAGATGCCACAGGAGGAATCCAAAACAGTGGATTCAACTGCACCATACCACATTGTATTTATCGCACCAAGACCTACATGTACTCAGAAGCTCTCTTGATACTCCAATAGAGTGAATAGGTAAATTGTAGAATGGTGTAAACTCATCGTTTTGAAGACGGGAAATCACTGCCGGATGGTTAGTTCTATCATGTGATCATTTGAAGGCTTTGGTGGAAAAAGGGCGTTTTTTACTAAAAAGTGAACTTTGTCAAAAACGCTCCAGATTTCGCATGCAGTTTTGTTTACGTGTGTCAAACAATGTTCCGTATTTTTCCCCCGAAGTTTGCATCGTTTTTGAGATATTACGTATGCAAAAAAACCCTGTATTTGCTGTCACGTCAGTATGTGACCGCAAAGACAGTAATTTCACTTCAAATCCAGCAAATTATTGATCTTTCGCAACGTGTAACCTTAAAAAATGTTGATTTCAGGTTAAAACCGTTACAATTTTGATTTCACGTTAACATGCGACCGCAAAGACTTTAATTTCACGCAATGCACAAGCTAGACAATGTTGATATCAGGTCATTTACAGACAGTTAAAATTTTGATTTCACATTATCACGCCACCACAAGGACTTAAACCCTTAAGGGTTAAGAGTTCCCAGTTCTATTAGAGTTAGGGTTAGGGATTACCGCCCGAAACTAGGGTTAGCATTGAAGGTTAGGGTTATGGAACAAGGTTAGGGTTACAGTTAAAATTCAGGGTTAGGGTTACAGTTAACATTCAGGGTTAGGGTTATTGCTTGGGGGCAGGACACGTTAGGGTTAGCACGGTGTTAGGGCACGGAAAACAATCAATGTTTAACCTTAAGATGATGTTGATTTCAGGTTTTTAAAACCGTTTAAACTCATTTGACGTTATCGCGTGACAGCAAAGACGTCAATTTCACTCAAATTACAGCCAAATCTGTTAACTTTACGTGAAAGCCTGACAGCAAGGATGTTGATTTCACTTCAAAATGAGCAAACTGTTCATTTCACCAGTGCATAAACTCAAAAACAGCAATTTTAGGCCTAAATAGGTTAAAATCATGTTGATTTCACGTGAAAACCTGCAGGGATCTTGATTTCACTTAAAAATGAGCAAACTGTCCATTACACACATCACGTAGGCTCCAAAGTGGCGATTTCAGGCCTAAATAGGTTAAAATGTTGATTTCACGTGAAAGCCTGACAGCAAGGATCTTGATTTCACTTAAAAACAAGCAAACTGTCCATTACATGCAGTGCGTAAGCTCAAAAGTGGCGATTTCAGGCCTTAATAGGTTAAATAAAATGTTGACTTTATGTGAAAGCCTGACAGCAAGGATCTTGATTTCACTTAAAAACGAGCAAACTGTCCATTACATGCAGCGCGTAAGCTCAAAAGTGGTGATTTCAGGCGTAAATAGGTTAAAATGTTGATTTCACATGAAAGCCTGACAGCAAGGATCTTGATTTCACTTAAAAACGAGCAAACTGTCCATTATACACAGCGCATAAGCCCAAAAGCGGCGATTTCAGGCCTAAATAGGTTAAAATGTTGATTTCATGTGAAAGCCTGACACCAAGCATGTTGATTTCACTTAGAAACAAGCAAACTGTCCATTCCACGCAGTGCGTAAGCTCAAAAACGGAGACTTCAGGTGTAAATAGGTTAAAACGTTGATTTCATGTTAACCCTTGACGGCAAGCATGTTGATTTCACTTAGAAAACAACAAAATGGTAACTGCCTGCAATGTGTAAGCTCAAAAATGAGGGGATGACAGACTAACAGATTAACCCTTCCGTGCAACGTACAGGTCTCCATACATCTGCATGGCCGCTGATCCCAGGGCCCGGTTGTTCAAAACCCCGATTAAACTAACCTCCGATTAAGCCTAATCCTCGATTAAAACCACTAACACCGGGTTAGCTAATCGGAGGAATTGAGAACGTTGTTCAAAGCCCGATTAGAGGGAAGATTAGTTAATCGCTGATTAACGGTTAGTACGTGGTGTAAAAACCACTTATATTGTCTCGCTAATCGACAATTAGTATCCCATAATGCAATTTCCCGTGAGTAAGCACTGTGATTGTTTCCAATATGGCGTCCGCGTTATAGACTACCAGTGAAACAGTGGACTTGTCTACTCCAGTGGTATCGCCAACAACTTGCAGTAAGCTATCACTCGCATAAAACTGTAGTGCTATCAGCACTTGGTCGACTGGTTTCAGAGCGTATTTAAAATTTGTT